>CAWUFW010016619.1:0-300742 GCA_963921515.1 Calotriton arnoldi | reverse complement strand
CTGGCTTACGGGCGCTGTTTGGCTGTCTTTTCACATCCTAATTGGGCGGGCGTGTGGGCTGCGGCGGGCGGACGGTAACTCTTGTTTTTTGCATCCGCCAGCACGGCGGTGGTGCTTCCGCCCGCCATCCTAATGGGCCCCTAAGTATGTAAAATGTATAATTATTATAAGTTCTAGATACATTTTCAATGTTTGTTGTTTACTTTATGGATGTATAGGGTAGGAAGTTATTTAAGTAATAAACGTAAAAATTGTTATTTATTGTTTAGAAAATGTGTTATTTATTGTGTTAATTGTGTAAAATAACCTTATATTTGTTGGTTGTTATAAGTGTGAAAATGTAGTGTGGTATTTTAATTATATTATTATTATTTGTTTCAATTTAAAATATTAATTAAATATTGTAATAAATATGTAATTTGTTTCATTACATTTGTTGTATATATTTATATATATTTGTTAAAGAATTTTGTTTGTTTGAAGTGAACTACTCTCTCTCTACTGTTGCACAAACTGGAATGGGAATAGTACATTTTACCCTTCCGCTATCCAAAGTTTTCTCTACCGTTGCACAGACTGGAGTGAGAATAGCAAATTTTACCTCTCCTAAGTCCAACCATTTTCCTACTGTTGCACAGGCTGGAGTGGGACTGGGAAATTTCGCCCTTCCGCAATACAACACTTTTCCTATTGTTGTGCAGACTAGAGTAGGAATAGTAAATTTTACCCCTCCACAATCCAACACTTTCCCTACTGTTGCACAGACTGGAGTGGGAATAGTAGATTGTTACCCTCCTGAGTCCAACCCTTTCCCTTCTGTTGCACTGACTGGAGTGGGAATAGTACATTTGCACCCGTCCTGAGTCCAACGATTTCCCTACTGTTGCAGAGATTGGAGTGTGAATAGTATATGTATTATTCCTACAATTTTATAGTCTTGTTTATATTGTTTAAATTTATATTATCATGAAGTTTCTGTGTATTTATCATTATATTATCTTTATTTATTAATGTTTGTAATATGTAATATATTTTTAGTAAAATGTATTTTTTATTTTGTTTACTTTTTGTGTGTAAGTAAATTGGTATGTTTTCTAGAATTTTTTCCAATTTATTTGTTACAGTTTGTAATTTATGGTGTATATTTATACATACATCCAGTCGAGTGCTCGCGAGTAACTCTGCCTCCTAATGGCGGCGGGCTTAGGCGAGGACGCGAAACCCTCACAAACTCCAACAATCCTTCGTGGATCCACAAAAGAAGCCAAGCCCAATTCCATAAAGCATGGTTTACAAAATGTATTTCATATGGCAAAACGCCCGACGCGTTTCGGAGCAGCCGCTCCTTTCTCACGGGTCAAGTAACATTTGTAATCACACAGTACATATAGTGCTTAGATCAGAAAACAAAAAATAAACATAGGACTACTACATCACATCTTCGGCTAAGCAAAAACGGCATCCATTTTAGAGTGGTGACATCTTTATATATTATAGCACGCAATGCAATTGCTTGCATGCAGCAAACCGAGACATTCCGAGATGCTCCAGTGCTCATATTATTATCTCACCTAGTCCGGAAATGCAATAATACTGAACCAATGATTTCATCAGCAAACTCATATTTCATTATACTGAATTTCAAATCAACCAATAGAGCTCCAGTGGGCTTAAATCAAAATGCATTTTCGAGTGGCAACCATGTGAGTGGCACGAGCATAAACTCATAACATTAATGTCACATTTTGCATCATTATTACAGTTCTTTCGATGTCCATACTCTGTAAGAGGTGATGTATAATTGTAGGGGTGGGCGGAATTTGCGTAGTCGCGCTACGCAAAGATCTGCGAAACGGTAAAAATCTCCGCGAGCACGCAGAGTTCCGGGAACACGCGGAATTGCTTGTTCCGCCCGTTCGCAATGCTTTTTCCTGTTCGCGAACACTGCGTGCTCGGGAGGAAATATCTCGCGAACACGCATTTTGAAATCGCGAACAAGCTAAAAATTCCGCGAAGCCGCGGATCGCGGAATTTTTGGCAATTCCGGGTTCTCCGCGGAACGCGAAATTACCCAAATTCAGCGAGCGGAACGGAATTTACCGCCCAGGCCTATATAATTGGCAATCCTGCCCAAGTGGGCCTTTTACAAAAACATCACAAATTATTTGAGCTCTTTTGCGTTCCTCCACATTATATGATGATGATGTCTCCATCTCCTACAACATAAAAACAAGTGCATGATCAATGATACATCTATCACCAATTAAAAGTACAAACCTAACCGAGAAGCATACAATTATATCAGACAGTAAAATATATACACATCATTCTATCACAGTTTAACACTTAACCCAAATGGACAGATAATTCCTCATCCTTATTTAAACCTAATGAGTGCATAGTTTCATATTTGATGATCATTCTAGATTCTAATCGTCTGAGTTCTCTAATTCTATTCCCTCCCCTTTCAGAGATTGGGATTCTGTCCAAAGCACAGTATTTTAAAAGACTGACATTTTTATCATGAACATCCTTGAAATGCCTCGCTATTGGATACTGCTTGTCCTCATTGACAATGGCTCTCGTATATTCCAGGATACATTTTTTTACCTGGTGAATGGTGCTTCCGATGTAAATTAATGGGCATGGACAGCTCAGCACATATACACAATAATCATACTTGCATGTCAGGTGCTTGTTAATTACAAATGGTTTCTGAAATTTAGACAACTCAATTTGCTAGCGATTGACACTATGCTTACAAGCTTTACATGATCTACATGGAAAGAAGCCTTGTATCTGATGGCTCTCTGTAGCTGCTTGCACAGTGCTACTGCATAGCATATCACTTAAAGCTGTGCATTTTCTAAAGGTGATTTTAGGATTATCTCCCACATGTTTTTTTAGAGTGTCATCTGTACATAGAACCTGCCAGAATTTCTTAAGACACCTTCTAACTTCCCACGCTTGGTTACTATAGGTTGTTATAAATTGTATAGGTTCCTCCTTGTTGCATCTCTGTTTTTTTTACTTTCAACAAGTCTACTCTTTTTACCATTTTAACTCTCTCACATGCCTGATTTATTATTTTTCTAGGGTATCCCCTTTCACTGCAGCGTATTGTCATTTTCTCCATTTCTGCTTTAAAATCTGCCTCCGAGCTACAGTTTCTTCTGGCTCTTAATAGCTCGCCATATGGTATACTGTTAATGAGATTTCTCGGGTGACAACTATCTGCATGCAACAAACTGTTGCCAGCAGTCTTTTTTCGGAACAATCTACTCTCCAGTTTATTGTTATTCACCCTCAACTCAACATCCAGAAATTAAATTATATCCATGTGAATAGTACAGGTAAACTTCAAATTGAGGTTATTATCATTAATAGTTTCCACAAATCTTGTGGCCTTCAATTTTAGATTCCTTGCAGATACAAAATACATCATGTATATATCTGGCCCAGAGGACGACGTGTTGGGTAAATGCCTCGATCTTACCAGCCACCTGCTCCTCCCACCAGGCCAGGTATAGACCCGCTTAGCTGGGGGCGAAGCAGGTCCCCATCGCCATCCCCTGGATCTGGCGATAGATCACATGATTGAATAAAAAGAAGTTGTTGGTTAAACATGCATGCATCATGGTTAAAAGCATTTCAGTATGCAGGAAATATGACAGTTCGCATGTTTAAAAAAAATAACGGCTAGCATCTATACCCAGCTCATGCGGTATGCAAGTGTATAGACTGTTGACGTCCAGTGTCATTAGCAACATGTCTTTCTACCAGATAATATTCTCTACCAGTCTAAGGAAATCTCCAGTGTCACGTACATACGATGGAAGTGATTGTACATAGGGTCTTAGGAAAAAATCTATATATTTAGATGTATTTTCATATATGCTTCCCATGGAAGACACAATCGGTCTTCCTGGTGGGTTGAGGTTATCCTTATGGAGTTTTGGCAACATATACATTACCGACAGTTTGGGATACTCACAATATAGGTACTTAAATTGTTCATTGGTTAATAGTTTTTGGGGTTTTTTTGTCCTCATTCTGCCAACTCTCTTGCTAGGGTCACTCTCACTCCTCTAACACCATGAGGGGAGGAACCAAAGAGGGAGGAAGAGTAGTACCCCACAAGAATACTGCTGTTTTCCACTTCCATCTCCTTCGCATACGGAGACCACAGAGGAATAGGAGAGGCCAGGACCGACAGCATATCTAGCTTAGTCATTGGACCCACTTGCCTTCTCTCTCCACTCTATCAATGGAGCCCAGATCTTATCTTTGCTCCTTGGATCACAGGCCATATCAGACTCACTTGTATAGATTATACTCTTAAGACACTCTGTAAAAGATAGAGGACTTTCAGATTTCCATAGCCTACAGATCTCACGCCTTGCCAACAAGATCACATAAAACATAAACTTGAGACTAACTGTGTTAAGCTGTTCTTCTTCTTCTTGGTTTAGTCCAAAGAATATGAGGCGAGGGCTTACCTTGATCCGTTTACCCAGTGTTTCCCCAAGGAAATCACAAACCGAGGTCCAGTAAGATGCAACTTTTGAGCATTGCAAAAACAAATGCAAATCATCAAACGCTGCGAGCATGCACCTTGGGCAGTTATAAATATTGCCTGTAACCTTTGATAGCTTCGCTGGGGACTAATAGACTCTATAAGTAGTAAACAAATGGTTACGTTTAAGCGATGCAGGTTTTACCACTGTTCGTAACATGCAATATGAATCATACCACATTTGCTTCAAATCTTCTTCTTCTCCAAACTCTTTGCCCCATAGATTTGAAATTTCAGTTACGATCTTCTCGTCTGTTTCCAGGAAGGCCCAATACCAAAAGGAAATTTCCTTTTTCCACTGATCAGTCCTCATCACCTGATCAAGTTTCGAGTCTTCCTCTTCTTGTGCCCAATCCTGTGCTGCCCACCAGGAGCCTAATTGATAGTACTTAAACCTCGTCAGCTGTCCCTTAGTGCAATTACTTAACACTTCCCAGCTCACTAAGTTAGAGCCCATTTTAAGATCTGACCAATACCATATGCCCCCCAACTTTAAAGGCTGGCTAAGTTGATCTCAAACATTCTGGGGTACCCGGGGATTCCCAGATCGGAGCCCGCGATGAAAAATGTGGAACTCCTAATCTTTTCCGTACATACACCCAAGTTCTTAGAGCGGACCTCAGAATCTTCAGCCTCACCTTTTTGAAAAATTTTAGATCACCATATTTAAAAAGGAAGTGATGCTGACCTTGGGGGACATCAACCAACATGGCCTCAAAGAGTAAGCCCATAGATGTACTATCTGTCTTATTTGCGAGCATGCGGAAATTCTTGAAGTGGAAAGCATAACAGTAAACAAGTAGATCTGGTAACGCCAATCCTCCTGCCTCTAACCTCCTTCTCAACTTTTTCCAGGCTATCCTAGGCCCCTTTGACGCCCAGATAAAGCTACTTATTTTCCCCTGGAGTTTAGCTATATCCTTCTTCTGGAACGTTAAAGGGATAGAATTAAAAAGAAAGGTAATTTTCGGGAGAATGATCATTTTTATAAGATTTACCCGACCATAGATGTTTGAAGGTAGGTTCAACCATTTTAACAATAAACCCGCTATCCCCTGACTGGTTTTGCTCCAATTCACTTTAGGAATATCCTCTAGATTCTGAGTAATCAATACCCCAAGATAATGCATTTGAGTCTTGACCCCCTGACTCTTCATACTCTGATTCCATTCCATTATTTCAGTTTTTTCCGTATTCACTTTATACCCTGAAATTAGGCCAAAACTCTCCGCCTTCCTCATCAGCTTGGGGATTGCATCCTGCGGGTTACTAGTGTATAAAATCAAGTCATCTGCATATAAAGCCAGCTTAACTTCAAACCCTGAGGATTTGAAGGGAAAAATAGTGGAATCTGCTCTGAGCAAATTAGCAAAAGGCTCTATATACAGATTAAAGAGAAGCGGGGACAGGGGACAGCCTTGTCTTGTTCCTCTTGAGATGTTAAACCAATTTGACAGTTCTCCATTTACCAACACCTTGGCCCTAGGGCAATGATAGAGGTTTTGCACTGCCCTTAGCATATTCTGCGGAAAGCCAAAACTACTATGGGGCCGATTCCGATTCGGGCCGGAAAACGTACCGACCGTCTCGGTACGGGAATTTAGTCTGACCGACACATACCGGCGCTGCCCGACCTGCGTAGTACGATGAAATGCATGTGAATCACGACCGACTCGTACGGAACACAAGCCGAACGACCGAACCGCACGGAAACCAGCCATCCGGCTGGGAAACAACGCAAATCGAACCGACCGACACGCACCAGGAATGAACCCGAACGAAACGTACCCGCGAACTCCGACCCGCGCAGTACGATGCAATGCGTGGAAAACCAGACCGAGTCGCACGGAGACCAAGCCGTACGACCGCCACGGATACAAAACCCAGCCGAGGCAACCCAATACTCCGCGACCGACGCGTACGCCGCACATGAAACACAGCAGAAACACAGCGTGAACGACTTGGAGAAGCTCGCACGAGACAACTGCAGCGTCCTACTCGGTCAGAAGAACGTCTCCTACATGCCCCAAAACTACAAAGGAAAAAATACAAAAAAAGGGCCAAACAAGCAATTACAAAGCCAATAAATACTGGGGGGGAACATGGAACAAAGACACACCCACAACTCCACCCATATAAAGGCCACAAATCCCTACCATGATCCTTTGCAAATTCAACTGACCTGCCAGCACAGAACACCATCAGACAGCAACCACAGACACACTCACAGCTCATCCAGCACACAAGCCACACACCATCAGCACCTCAACAAATAGCACCCTCACATACACCCAGCAAAACCTACACTCACACACCCTCACTTGCACACCCACACATACATCAATCACCACCACCACCCATTACCATGCCCCCAAAGAAGAATCCAAAGTTCCTAGACAGTGAATTGGAAGTCCTGGTAGATGAGATCCTCAGGGTAGAGCCACAGTTGTTTGGTACATTGGTCCAACAGACCCCCAAGTCGCAGAAAACCAAGATGTGGGAGAGGATCGTCGACAGGGTGATCGCGCAATCACCATGTTTGCGCACAAAGGAAGACATCCAGAACAGGTGGTATGATGTGCGCAGGAGGGTCAAGGACCTACTAAAGAAGGATTACGCCTTGAGCCAACACACCGGCAGTGGCCCTCCTGCCAAACCAGTATACCTCAGGCCCTGGGAGGAGAAGGTGCGGGCCATCCTACCACCTGTGAGTGTATATGGACTATCAAACATCCCAGAGCCTGGTGAGTACACAACAAATATACACAATATTGTGTGACAATACACACACATCACTGTCAAGGGGATAGTCAAACCATGCACCCTTAGCAAATCCACAGCAACCAAAAGATAATCATCCCAAGATGTGTATGTCAGTCAGATAAACACAATACATGCCATTTCATAGTGATATGTAACTGTGTCATGACATGTACAAACCCAACAACAAATAGAGCTAGGCAGTGGCACAAATCTAACCAACAAACACAGTCAGATATGTAGCCACCACTAGAACACCACCTCACAGGGAAGCTCACTGAAAGGAAGGAATTCTGTGTATGCTGGTGAAGTCAGTGTAGCCAATAGCATGATGGGAGTTGTAGTCACAGATAACATAACATAACATAACATGTGTATTTGTAAAGCGCACGTTCACCCAGAGGTCTCTTGGCGCTGAATAACAGATGTTCATTGTTACCCAACTCAATGGTACTCATTTTATCGACCTCAGATGGATGAAAGGCTGAGTGGACCCGCCGGGATTTGAACCTGTGACCATGAGGTCGAACACAGGCCCCTGCAATGGACGCATTAGTCCACTGAGCCACCAGACCCAGCTATTGCTCACCCTCACAATTGGCCAATCAACACCACTCTGAACCATGCTCACATCACAGGGAGTGGAAAACAACTGACAAGATGGCTGACACTGGCTACTGCTGTGGGGAGCACAAGGCCCTGCTGGGAACTGGGCACCAACCAACAGCAGGACACCACTGACTGACATCCTGAAAGACAACTTGCACTCCCTGCAATGGAAGCACGTTCCATGGTGGGATATCTGGCTGGGTGGGAAGGAGGACTCACAGCTCTGACCAAATTTACAAGCAGCTTTGCACACACACCCCCTTAACACAAACTCCACACAACTCACCTGGGAGAATGCAATGCCTCACACTCTAATTAAATATCCCACAAAGAACCACAACCCTGGGTTATGCTGTGTGAAGCACAGGGACACTCATGGGACTTGTAGCCAAACAAACGCCAGGACAACACTGTCAGCCATCCTTTCAGCACAGGCACACTACCCCACTGGGAAGCAGAGTCAAAAGGAAGGAAGTATGGGCATGCTGGGAAGGGGGGTGTAGGCAACAGCATGATGGGAGTGGTAGTCACAGATATTGCACACCCTCACAATTGGCCCATCAACACCACTCTGAACCATGCTCACATCATAGGGAGTGGAAAACAACTGACAAGATGGCTGACACTGGGCACTGCTGTGGGGAGCACAAGGCCCTGCTGGGAACTGTGCACCAACAAACAACAGGACCACACTGTCAGCCATCTTGCCATTGCTGTCACACTCACATACAGTGAAGTCCACTCAAAAGGAAGGAAGTATGGGCATGCTGGGAAGGGGGTGTAGGCAATAGCATGATGGGAGTGGTAGTCACAGATATTGCACACCCTCACAATTGGCCCATCAACACCACTCTGAACCATGCTCACATCACAGGGAGTGGAAAACAACTGACAAGATGGCTGACACTGGGCACTGCTGTGGGGAGCACAAGGCCCTGCTGGTAACTGTGCACCAACAAACAACAGGACCACACTGTCAGCCATCTTGCCATTGCTGTCACACTCACATACAGTGAAGTCCACTCAAAAGGAAGGAAGTATGGGCATGCTGGGAAGGGGGGTGTAGGCAATAGCATGATGGGAGTGGTAGTCACAGATATTGCTCACCCTCACAATTGGCCCATCAACACCACTCTGAACCATGCTCACATCACAGGGAGTGGAAAACAACTGACAAGATGGCTGACACTGGGTACTGCTGTGGGGAACACAAGGCCCTGCTGGGAACTGTGCACCAACAAACAACAGGACCACACTGTCAGACATCTTGCCATTGCTGTCACACTCACATACAGTGAAGTCCACTCAAAAGGAAGGAAGTATGGGGATGCTGGGAAGGGGGTGTAGGCAATAGCATGATGGGAGTGGTAGTCACAGATATTGCTCACCCTCACAATTGGCCCATCAACACCACTCTGAACCATGCTCACATCACAGGGAGTGGAAAACAACTGATAAGATGGCTGACACTGGGCATTGCTGTGGGGAGCACAAGGCCCTGCTGGGAACTGTGCACCAACAAACAACAGGACCACACTGTCAGCCATCTTGCCATTGCTGTCACACTCACATACAGTGAAGTCCACTCAAAAGGAAGGAAGTATGGGCATGCTGGGAAGGGGGTGTAGGCAATAGCATGATGGGAGTGGTAGTCACAGATATTGCTCACCCTCACAATTGGCCCATCAACACCACTCTGAACCATGCTCACATCACAGGGAGTGGAAAACAACTGACAAGATGGCTGACACTGGGCACTGCTGTGGGAGCACAAGGCCCTGCTGGGAACTGTGCAACAACCAACAGCAGGACACCACTGACTGACATCCTGAAAGCCAACTTGCACTCCCTGCAATAGAAGCACGTTCCATGGTGGGATATCTGGCTGGGTGGGAAGGAGGACTGACAGCTCTGACCAAATTTACAAGCAGCTTTGCACACACACCCCCTTAACACAAACTCCACACAACTCACCTGGGAGAATGCAATGCCTCACACTCTAATTAAATACCCCACAAAGAACCACAACCCTGGGTTATGCTGTGTGAAGCACAGGGACACTCATGGGACTTGTAGCCAAACAAACGCCAGGACAACACTGTCAGCCATCCTTTCAGCACAGGCACTACCCCACAGGGAAGCAGAGTCAAAAGGAAGGAAGTATGGGCATGCTGGGAAGGGGGGTGTAGGCAACAGCATGATGGGAGTGGTAGTCACAGCTCAACATCCCCCACCCACATGGCCCAGCAAGCTCACACTGAAGCATGCACACCTCACAGGGAGTGAAAAGCCACTTCAAAGATGTCTGACAATGGTGTCCTGTTGTGGGGAGCACAAGGCCATGCTGGGAACTGGGCACCAACAAACAACAGGACACCACTGACTGACATCCTGAGAGACAACCTGAACCCACTGCAAGGGTGGCATGCTTCATGGTGGGATAACTAGGCTGGGGGGAGAAGGAGGGCCGGATGTCCACCAAATACAACCAATGCTGTCCATGTACACACCTCAACATTCACATTGAAATGCTTCAAGTTTGCAGGACAATGTGCTACACCAATATCAACCTCTGACTGTGACAACTTAGGACAATGCAATGTACAGGCCCGCATCCAGAGGTACAGTCACAACTGTCAGGTGTGTGAACCATTGATGCCTGCAGAAACATAACATACATTGTGTGTGTCTCCCAAAAACAGGTGATGATGGGGACACAGCAGCAGACGATGAGGAGTGCCTGTCCCAGGCTCCGGGGGACACTGAGCTCACTGGTGTGGAACAGCCTCTGCCCTCCTCGGATGGCGAAGACCTACCTGGCACCTCCGGTGTGAGTCATCATGCAGCACCAGCAGGACCACCATCTGCACCCCCTGCACCCACCCCTCCAACAACTGCCAACACACAGACCACCCCCGCCGACACGGACAGACCAAGGACCACCCATGACAACAGCACACGGACCCCGGCCCAACGTGGAGCAACGGACAACAACCCCAGTAGCAACCCCCAAGGGGGCCTAGGGTCACCTGTGCATGCCACCGCAGGTCCCGCACGTGTCGCCAGGGGTGGTGGGAGGGGTGGTAGACATAGGTCGCTGTTTGCAGAGTGGTCTGGACTGCATGATGACCCACAACTGGTACGCATTGCTGATGCGTACCAGAATAGCACCGGAGAGGTCAGCCAGGTAGTGGGGATCCTCAAAGACATTCAACAGCAGCAGGCTGCCCATCATGCCCGCTTGGACTCACACATGTCCCGTGTGGAGACACACATGTCCCGTGTGGAGACACACATGTCTGGCATGGAGTCCAAGTGGGACACATTGCAAGAACTGACAGCGGTGCATAGGGACATATTGACATGCCTCCACCAGATTAGCACCAACATGGCCACACCTCCCTGTGTGCCCACAACATCTGGTGCTGCAACAACTGCAACTGCCACAGGGAGGGAGGATGACTCTGGCGGAGAGTCCCCTGCACCGCAGCAGCCTGCACGTGAGGGTCCCCCCAAAGAAGAGGGGTCATCCGAGGAAGGACAACTGAGAGGCCGATGGCCATGTACATCCCCCAGGAACCCAACACCTGTTCTGGAAATTCACCTTTGTGTGCAAACTGTTCACCCTGTCGAATGCAACCCAACTCTCCCACATGACATGGGGAGTTTAAGTTGGCCCAATGTATCAGATGACTGTTGACTTTACTCAGGACATTTCTGCTACCAAGACTTCCAACTCATCTGGGAACTTTGGATTCCAATCCCAATGTACAGCACCCACCATCCTGTGCACTATACTCACACATGTATGTAAATAAACTCACTAATACACCATACTTGCCTCTGTTGTGGTACCAACGTGGTTTCTGTCATGGAGATGATGATCTGCTAAATGACACTGTGCATGCTAACTGCTACAGCAAGTACAACACCGTCATGTGAGTCATGGCGACGTGACACATATGAGGGAGACACACCACTAGGGCTACACAACACATACACTCCAGGGCCATCTGACTCATCGTCTACACTGATGTTGCCAGGAAATACAGTGCAATGCACAGACACCACACCTATTCACAGTCTGTGTTAAGTACCCCACTGGTGCAGTAAGCAAAGGTCAGTCAGATGTGTGACCACAGACAACGCACATCCCAAAGTGAAGCACAGGTTTATTACACATTTGCAACATGTTGTTACCACTACAGATGCAAGGTAATTCCACGTGGCAGTGGCCACACAGTCAACAAGTGTAGAAGAAAGAAAGTCCAGGGGTGTGTGGCACATCACCTGTAGGGAAACGACAGCTTCCACCCTGGAAGTTGAATCACGGTGTCGGGGGATCACAGTTGACCAAACAACTCTGAAAGTACCCTGTGAAGGACAGAAATGACACATGGTCAAAAGCACTGAAGAACAGGACAGAACTGCAATACTCATGCCCAATACATGTCACAAGATACCTACACAAAACCAAGTTAGCATGTCAACACTGTTGGGGAGTACAGACTACCTGTAAGGACACATCGCTGCACGCATACAGTCAAGTAGCACATGGCCACACTCAAACAGCACCAGAGCACCACCAACACATATCACGCAAACTCACATCATTGACATGACATCTCTGGATACTCACATTCAGCTGAAGAAGTTGGTGATGAGCTGTGTGCGGACATCACCCTCATCATCATCACCATCACTGGCATCGTGGCCCAGGCCAGGATCCTCCACAGGTGGCGGATGTTGGTCATCGTCATCCAGGATGAGAGGCAACTCCTTCCGCACTGCCATGTTGTGTAGCATGCAGCAGACGATGACAATCTTGCACACCTTTGCTGGGGCATATGGGAGGGCCCCTCCTGTCTTGTCCAGGCAGCGAAAGCGGCTCTTCAGGAGACCAAATGTCCGCTCAATCACTCTCCTGGTCCGACCATGTGCCTCATTGTAGCGCATCTGGGCTGGTGTCACAGGGTTCCTGAGGGGCGTCAGCAACCACGGCATGTTGGGGTATCCGGAGTCACCTACATACAGACAATTGCACATTAGCTGAGTTGGAAAAGAGGGTGGAATACTACATTGCAGAACACACACAATGGTACAAAGTCACTACACCCCGACAAGCCAGGCACGCTGGTTCTGCATCTGTGACATCATCCTCGGGATGCGACTACTCCTCATCACGTAGGCATTGTGTGCAGAACTGGGGAAACGGGCACACACGTGTGAGATGCTCATATCTGCAAGACATACCACCAGAGTATTGACCGAATGGTAATGTTTTCTGTTCCTGTATGCCTGCTCATGTGCCTGCGGTGGTACCAAAGCCACATGTGTCCCATCAATGGAGCCAATGACATGCGGCATCCTCCCCAGGGCATAGAAGTCACTCTTGACGTCAGTGAGTTGTTGACGTATAGGGAAATAGATGTACTGGTTCAGGTATCTCAACATAGCCTCCAAAACATCACGTAGCACACGGCTGAACATGGTCTGTGACATCCCACCAGCAGACGCCACAGTGTGTTGAAAGGTACCGGTGGCAAAGAAGTGTAGGGCTGCCATCACCTTCACCTTGGGGGTCAGCTCTGTAGGATATGTCCGGCCAGGTTGCAAATGTGGGGCCAACTGCACCGTCAATTCCTCAATCAGCGGCCTGGTGAAGCGGTAACGTCGGATGCAGTCCCGTTCAACCATGGTTGCAAGGTCAGGGAATGGTCTATGGACAGGTGGTGCCCTGCAGTGCATAGGTGAAGAAAGAAAGATTGTCAGTCACCCCACATATGTGGCATAGACCATACTCAATATCACATGATACATCATTACGAGACACAAGTACATGATGTGTGTGCCGTTCTGTAAGGACATGTATGGCACCTACATGGCCAACATCTAACATCACAGTTCAACATGTGTTGTCAACAAGTTCCAGGTTGTGCTATGGGATATCATTAGGCTGTGTCACAGTACCCATGTACTGCTGTCACGTTCCAAACACACACCACAGTGACATGTGAGGACAGATGTGCCCCAGGCATCACAGCTCATTGACAGGTAGATTCCCAGGGACCCTGTATTGCCACATGGACACTGGCATGACATGGCGTATCATGAATACACCACAGCAAAACAACCATGACCCCCACAGGTAGTGGTCCCTGTTGCCTCTGCAGGACAGACATGGACGTCTGTGACACACACACGCACAACATCAAAGTCCATGCACAAACAACGTGGATGTGGAGACTGTCTCCCATTGTGCACATGGAATCAGAGACATTGTAAACACAACATGCACACAGACTGTGGAGGGCCATCACTATTGTGGCAATGGGTCACCCTGTGACGTACATACCGTCCCACATGGGACTCAGGGGGTATGTGACATGACATACACATACACAACCTGGAAATGTGACAATGCCACATGCTCTGAAATGAACAGTTGCACATCACAGTGGTCATGTGCACAACACACCAAGGATTCTGTCCCCATGAACACGTGCACAGCCTGGGAGTGGCTGCCCCCAAGTGCCACCCAAAAAACCACATGTTGACACCCATACACAGAAAAGGTAATGCAGCCTTACATGCCTTAGGATACAGTGTGGACAGGCTGTGGTGTTGTAGGTGTGCCCCTGAGTCCCTGGAAAGTTAATGTGGCTGGCATACGTTCACCTGTGACAGGCATGGTGACATATGCGAGTGACTTGTACAGGGACGCGTTGTACAGCAATGGACCGATCGGTGCGCACGCATTGGCCATTCCATATGATGTAAGCGGGTACGCGTTGTACAGCAATGGACCGATCGGTGTGCACGCATTGGCCATTGCATATGATGTGGCCCGAAATACGCGTTGTACAGCAATGGACCGATCGGTGCGCACGCATTGGCCATTGCATATGATGTGAGTGGAGTACGCGTTGTACAGCAATGGACCGATCGGTGCGCACGCATTGGCCATTGCATATGATGTGAGGAGGTACGCGTTGTACAGCAATGGACCGATCGGTGCGCACGCATTGGCCATTGCATATGATGTGAGCGGGTACGCGTTGTACAGCAATGGACCGATCGGTGCGCACGCATTGGCCATTGCATATGATGTGACCGAAATACGCGTTGTACAACAATGGACCGATCGGTGCGCACGCATTGGTCATTGCATATGATGTGGCCGGGTACGCGTTGTACAGCAATGGACCGATCGGTGCGCACGCATTGGCCATTGCATATGATGTGGCTCGAAATACGCGTTGTACAGCAATGGACCGATCGGTGTGCACGCATTGGCCATTGCATATGATGTGAGCAGGTACGCGTTGTACAGCAATGGACCGATCGGTGCGCACGCATTGGCCATTGCATATGATGTGGCCGAGTGCAGCGTTGTACAGCAATGGACCGATCGGTGCGCACGCATTGGCCATTGCATACGATGTGAGCGGATACGCGTGGAACAGCAATGGACCGATCGGTGCGCACGCATTGGCCATTGCATATGATGTGAGCGGGTACGCGTTGTACAGCAATGGACCGATCGGTGGGCACGCATTGGCCATTGCATATGATGTGGCCCGAAATACGCATTGTACAGCAATGTACCGATCGGTGCGCACGCATTGGCCATTGCATATGATGTGAGTGGGTTCGCATTGTACAGCAATGGACCGATCGGTGCGCATGCATTGGCCATTGCATATGATGTGAGCGGGTACATGTTGTACAGCAATGGACCGATCGGTGCGCACGCATTGGCCATTGCATATGATGTGAGCGGGTACGCGTTGTACAGCAATGGACCGATCGGTGCGCACGCATTGGCCATTGCATATGATGTGGCCCGAAATACGCGTTGTACAGCAATGGACCGATCGGTGCGCACGCATTGGCCATTGCATATGATGTGGCCGAGTACGCGTTGTACAGCAATGGACCGATCGGTGTGCACGCATTGGCCATTGCATATGATGTGAACGGGTGCAGCGTTGTTTTTCAAAATACGCGTTGTACAGCAATGGACCGATCGGTGCGCACGCATTGGCTGTGGCCTGGCATGGCAACGGACGCGTTTTCGAACCTTTAACGAGTCTGATGCTGTGAATTCAGTTGGCCACCCACAACAATGTTGCAAATAAATGGGTCTCATGAAGTTGAACTTTTGAAGGATGCTGTGGGCGTGTGTAAGTAGTGCAATTCCATGGATTGGCCGGATTCAGAAGATGCAAACGACTTGAACCTATCACTTTGGACACATGGGACAGTATCTGCCTCAGCAGCACACATATAATGCTGGCTGTTCCCCTGAGAGCTCACTTGCCTGCACTACATGCTCCAGGACGACATCTGCCACCACCACTTCTGCTGTCTCTGCATCCTCTGGATCCTGCAATGGCACGTACTCTGGAGAGAGCCCCAGCCTTCAGCACTGAGGAGAACCAGGCCCTGCTGGACAGCCTCCTTCCACAGTACAGCAAGCTGTATGGGAAAGCAGGGGAGCAGGTGAGTGTGCTGTCCACTGCCTTACTAAATGTGCATGTTGTCTGACTACCAAGACTTACAGTGTGCACGCCACTGGCTAGCATGCTCACTGAGTAGTTGTCACCCCCTATAGTGTGTAGTTACATGCACTGAACAGGTATAGTGCAGTAACAGTGCATTCCAACAAGGTTTTACTTCCCAGGCAATGATACCATGTAGTAACTGCTGGCAAACTGTTCATAGCCATCGTTGCACTGCCTGTGTACATCATGTGCCCCTGTGATTGAGACATGTATATCCAAATGTGTGATGCACGGATATGTTGCATGTGTAGTAATGGCCTTTACACTTTGTCATCCTCAGAGGTTGATGCCCACCAGAAGCAGGAAATCTGGCTGACCATCGCCCGGGCAGTAAGATCCGTGGGGGTCTACAAGCGCCGGATCCGCAACTGCCAGAAGAGGTGGCAGGACCTTCGGGGCTGGACCCGGAGGATCGCAAGGGTCCAGCTGAAGCTGTCGCCTCCTCGCAGGAGGGGCGGACACCGGACCCTGACCCCCCACATGCTCAGGATCCTGGCGGTGGTCTTCACTGACCTGGATGGGCAGCTGAAGGCCAGACAGCAGCAAGGAGGGGGTGAGTCCATGACTGCACTGTGAACTTTGTCTGACATGCTATGTGCCCTCCTCTGGCCTGGTTAAACTTCCACAGTACATCAGTCTTGTGGTCCAGGACCCATGCCCCTCAATTGTGACATGCCCACTCCTCATATGATACCCAGGTGTGGCCTTTACAGTCAGGAAATTGTGTCACTTGGGTACTGTGTCCTTACATTTTGCTTAGCTCAAGGTGGGGGACAGCATTTGTTCCCGTAACTTTGTTGTGGGCTTCATGGGTGGGTCCATTGCTTACACAATGCCTGAGTTCTGACATGTAATCTGCGTGTTACTTTGATATGTGGTCCAATTGCTGATCTGATTCACTACATGTGCCTGGGGTATTTGGCACACACCCATGCTGCGGGTGGGAACAATGTTTGGGCCTCAGGAGTATGTATATCAAGTGTGTCACACATACTTAGCCACCTGCCTACTGTCCAGGGCTCATCCCTCTTCCACGTGGAGCAGGACAGTCATGCCTACTCCAGGCCATACAATACACTCTGTACTCCCACTCCCGTGTATCAGCTGACACGTTGTGCTCAGTGGAATGTTCCCTCAGGTGTCTGCCTCTGTGTCATTGTGCTGTGGCTTTGTTGTCAGGACTACTGGGGTGTTTATCGGTTAGGGCTCAGCATGCCACCGGAGATGTGACCATAGGAGACGATACTTGTGTGACATATAGGTGTTTGATCACTTGACTGTGCAGACTGGGGTATGCGAATGTGAAGTTCAGGCAGCTGTCTCCCATTCACAGCAGATTGTGAGGTGCTCAGGTTCCGAGGGTTGTGTTTCATGTCTCCCATATGTCCAATTGGTATGACGTGGACAAATAAGAGTTCAGATGATGTGGTTTGTGGGGGATGGACATGTGCACTTGTCAGCTACAGAACTTGCATTCCCCATGACCTAGGATTGTGACACAGTGCAGACTGTTGTTGGCTGGCTGCCCTGCCCATGTGACTGGAGACAGTGATGTATGACTTTGCAGGCATGCCTGTGCCATGACATTAAACTCCCTAAGAGTGATCCTGCAGGTGAGTGACATGTGCTACATGCACCCCATTGTGGCATTGACTATCAGGACATGGGTGCATCATGGTGTCTGGTGCTGGTATGCATCACATGCATTTCAAAATAGACTCTGGCCATCCCTTTATCCGGACACCTGTACTGACTCAGTGGCAAGAGTTGTGATGTGTGCATGTTCACATACTTCACCGTGTTCTCTGCACTGTCCAACTACTGTGTAGGTGGTGCATGTTTCCACACTGGGGTATTGCCATCCGACAGGCACCAGACAGATGGGTGCAAGGCCAGGAGGGATGTGAGTGCCATGGTTGACCATCAGATTGACAATTGGCTTCTCCTACTCTGTTTGAGCACTTTTGCAATGTACAACTAAGGATGCCAGGGCTTGCTCTGTAATGTGCTGTACTTACTGTGGTGTGTGCGGTCAGTGCAGGTGACTGATGTTTGTCTGTTTCCCTAATTGTTTGCAGATACATCCACTGCCACAGGAGGGGACAGCTCCATGGACCAGGAGGAGCCGCAGAGCCAGACTGGGTCAGCAGCCGATGAGTGGTCGGAGGGACCCAGTGGCACGGAGGGCGAGGGGAGCCACACCAAGGGGTCCTCAGCAGCATCCACCTCAGCTGAGGACCACAGCAGCTCGGAGGATGACTCCCTTGTGGAGGCGGGTGTCAGCATCCACCAACCCCAGCTAGTATTGCTGTCCCCGCCACCACCACCACCACCACCACCGCCCTCCCATCGGCTCCCATTCCAGAGGTCCGTGGAGGCTCCCGTGTTCGGGAGTGTGTCTCCTTCGTGCCAGGCACCGCAGTCCCTGCCCCTGTGTCCCCTGCTGCCCTGAGTGAGGAGTCTGTGTACCTACTTCGCCAGCTCCATGTAGGGCAGACAGCAATGCTGAGTGTCCTCCATGCCCACACCACTCTGTTTACACAGCTGGTGTCATTTATGGAGGGCATCTCATCGGGCATGTCTGCCCTACAGAGGAGCTATAGGTCCATGGACTCCTCCCTGACGGCAGCAGTGTCCCTCCTCCAACAGTCCCTCACCCCTCCTACCTCTGCCCCATCCACACTTCCTGGCACCCTACATGTCCCAAGCACATGCACACCTGCACAATCACCCAAACACACAGACACGAGCAGCACAGACACACCCACTACAAAAACAAAACGTGCACGCAGGCATCCTCAGGGGACTGATACCACACCCACAGGGGATGGGGAACAGACACGCACACAGGCATCCACAGTCACTCCGCAGTCCTCCGATACCTCTCCCTCCAAGGCCCCTTCCCTTGCCTCACCTACAACCCCACCTACAAAGCAGATCTTCCTCTGTGACCTCGGCCTCTTCCCCTCCGATCCAGCTGATCCAGCATACAGGGGGAAGAGGAAGTCCACCCACACAGAGGGGAGTGCCCCTCACCCCCGGACACCCTCCCCCAGGCACAGACAGACTGAGGCCCCCATCCGCAAGTCCTCCCAGACCCGGAAGAGCAAGACCCCGCCACCGCCCTGCAGCTCAACCACCAAGTCTCCTTCCTCCATCCCTCAGGCCCCCACTCCACAGGTTCCCCCACCACACCCTGCCCCAGGTTCCCCTACCCACAGATACACCATCTCCAAAATGATCCAGCCTTCTCCCCCTACCACTAGCTCTTCCAGCCCCACACCCCCGCTGCGCATGTTTGTGCCACTGGTGTGGAGACCGTGTCCTCCCCCTCTGTCCTGCCCACCTTACCTGAACCCCATTCTACTCCCCTGGAGATAGGCACTGCAGTGGAGTCCACTACCACCCCGTCTGACTTGGGCACTGCAGTGGGGAACCTGTCCACTCCATCTGCACAGCCCACTGCAGTCGTGCCGGAACCTACACCATCTGACTCATGCCCCCAGTTGTGCCGGCACACACCATGTCAGACACCTCCACTGCAGTTGTCAGTGACTCTCCAGCACCCACCACCCCTTCCCTGCCTCCTTCTGGTGAGCCCTGATCCTGTCCCTGCGGTGCCTGGCCTGCCCCCATATGCCCCTCCGAGGGGAATGTCCCTGGTGTGTAGCAGTGCAGGCAAGCAAAGGGTGACATCTGCCACTGTCACCCTGTTTGGACTTTGATAATGGACTGGCCATTGGCCTTTGTTATTTTTCTGGACTTTCACTTTTTCACACACATATGCTGAATAAAGCTACTTTCTGTTCTCTAGTGGTTTTGCTTCTGATGTACATGATGTTGATGATGCTAACCATGCCCTTGCTGCAGTGATGGTGATTTTTGATCTCAGGAAAATGAAGTGTTACTGTGCAGGACCCCATGTGGTCCAGGGGGAATGTGTCCTATCCTGTTGTGTATCCATGTCATCCTTTGCAGCAATATGAGGGTGTCATGTTTTCAAGATTTGGCAATGGGATTTCCTACTTTTATTTGCAATATCACATCTGTGGCTTACACCCCTGCACATCTGTTGTGCTTGCCATTGTTCTATTTGTCTATTTCCCTGACCGTGTGACCATCTCCACTGGACATGCAAGTTTGGGCATCAATGTGGAAGGACTCATCTGTGTTATCAGTGCAACTTGCTATTCATGTGTGTTGGATCTGTGCTGATGATTTCGGTGACACTCCCATGACCAGGCTGATATGACGGGAGCCTTCATTTTGTGCTAATTGTTGACTGAGTGACCAAGTGTTCTGCTGACATGATAGAGCCCTACTGGGACAACGTATGGCACAGCTTACCTTACACAGGAGTGGAGTCCCCTCATGGCAGTGTGTAATTCTGTGACATTGCCTGAGCACAAGGTGTGTGTTGTGTGAGCATGTCTGTGTGTGTTCACTTCCATTTTGCTAGGCAGGCTGGGATCCCTAGTGATGTTCCTGTTTGTGATGCTTGCTGAGTTGACCTATGTTCCCCCAAAGTCTTCTCCCTGGCTTCTCTGGGATGTGGGTGCATGGCACATTACTGGTCATCAGGGTGTCACCCATAGGTGTGTTTACTGTCAGGGCTGAGTTTGTGGGCAAATGCAGATGAGACACAGTCAGGATTCCCCTTGGCACTTGTTGGTTATACCAGTCATGTAATTTACAGTTTGTGTTAGCTTTCAGTGATTGTGACACGTTGTGTGTGTGACTGCTGCCACTCCTCAGGGTCAGAGCTGCAATGTTGGTAGTTGTCTATGTGTGTTCTTTGTGGGTGACCTTGGCTTCTTCATTGGTGTGTGACTGTGGGCAGGATCCCATTGGTTGGTGTGGTATTGACGTCATGCCCATGTATGGCGTACTGTGCAGTGTGTCAGACATTCAAGAGTCTTGTTGACTGGCCATGTGTGATGGGTTTCTGCACCTTAGTTCCCACCACCACCCCTGGGATTGTCATGGGTGCATGTGCAATGTCACCAGTGCATGTGAGCTTCACTGCTGCACATTGGTGGAGATCAAGGTGTGTGGTGTTGAGTGTGTGCAGATGAGAGTTGTTTCACGGCTAGACCCCTGCCTCCATATTGGCCTTGGCTGACAGGCCGTGCTGATTGATTTGTGCTTGTGTAGGTGTGATGGTAGTTTGTTGCTCAGGACACATGACTGTGGTTCACAGTGTGAACGACATCTAGCTTTGTCATCAGAGTAGGATTATCATGCAGGCCAGTGTCACCACAATGTGGGGACCCTGGGGGTGGTACTGTGGAGGCTCGGTGTCTTGCTGTGTTAGTTGCTGTTCCTACAAGCTTGTGTGACATGTGTAATTTGGGCTCCCTCTCATCTAACAATGCCTGATTGCCCACATAGGGGATTCGGATCCATGAGTTACTTTTGTGTGGCACTGTATGCACATCTGTGTAATTGGGATTCAGGCCTCCTCATGTGTTGTGTGGTTGCCTGGGGACACTGGCACCCCCCCTCACCTGTTGTGTTTGATATGCAGTGTGGGGCTGCATGTTTGTGTTTGTGCATCTGCACCACTGCACTGGCATATCTTTAGTATGCCATTGGCTGTATGTTGTTTGGTGGGTTTCCCCTGCTGTCCCTGGGACTCCTAGGTCATCAGTCAGCACAGTGATCATGGTTTGTATGTCCCATTGCTGCCATGGTATGGTATTTGTTCACCTCACATCTACAGTCTCCACAGGATATCTACATTTGTGTGTCCATTGGTGTAGATATGTGGGTCTGCATTATGATGGTCACTTCTGTCATTGTGTTATTGATGAATGTTGACAGTGTCAGCCCCCATGGGTGATGTTTGTCTGCACATGGCCAAAGGTATGTCTTATTTGCACTGCACTGTTTGCCTCACCCAATCTATGTTGCTATGGAACACAAGCACTACTATGCCACTGATGTGTTTGTTGTTCTGTGACCAGGGAGAATCCATGCTGTTTGGCATTTGCAGCTTTTTCCATGACAACACTTAAAATGTGGTCACTGTGATGATGGGGGTTTAGACCCCATTGCCAGAATGTTCAAAATGTGCTTCAGCTATGGACCCCACACTTACCTTTTGGTCACTGTGATGATGGGGGTTACACCCCATTGCCACAATGTTCAAAATGTGCTTCAGCTATGGACCCCACACTTACCTTTTGGTCACTGTGATGATGGGGTGTTAGACCCCATTGCCACAATGTTCAAAATGTGCTTCAGCTATGGACCCCACACTTACCTTTTGGTCACTGTGATGATGGGGGATTACACCCCATTGCCACAATGTTCAAAATGTGCTTCAGCTATGGACCCCACACTTACCTTTTGGTCACTGTGATGATGGGGGTTACACCCCATTGCCACAATGTTCAAGATGTGCTTCAGCTATGGACCCCACACTTACCTTTTGGTCACTGTGATGATGGGGGGTTACACCCCATTGCCACAATGTTCAAAATGTGCTTCAGCTATGGACCCCACACTTACCTTTTGGTCACTGTGATGATGGGGTATTACACCCCATTGCCACAATGTTCAAAATGTGCTTCAGCTATGGACCCCATACTTACCTTTTGGTCACTGTGATGATGGGGGCTTACACCCCATTGCCACAATGTTCAAAATGTGCTTCAGCTATGGACCCCACACTTACCTTTTGGTCACTGTGATGATGGGGCGTTAGACCCCATTGCAACAGTGGTCATGGTCTGCTTGCATTGTGGAGGCCACACACATTTATGTGTGACACATGTGATAGGGGGTCACATTGTATGTTCAATGTCATGTTCAGTGTTGTAGGCATTTGACACAGTCTACACACGCTTGTCATGGGGTTGGGGGGATGTCTTTTTCTGACATTCCTTATTTTGGAGTATGCTGGTTGTGTCATGCATTACCCATCCTATGAGTAGGGGTGGTGTTGGTGGTAGGCATCCATCCCCCTATGAGTGGGGATGGTAGTAGTGACAGGCATCTAGCACACCCTGAGTAGGGGTGGTGGTAGTGGTAGGCATCCATTCCCCTATAAGTGGGGATGGTAGTAGTGACAGGCATCCAGGACACCCTGAGTAGGGGTGGTGGTAGTGGTAGGCATTCATCCCCCTATGAGTGGGGATGGTAGTAGTGACAGGCATCCAGGCCCCCCTGAGTAGGGGTGGTGTTGGTGGTAGGCATCCATCCCCCTATGAGTGGGGATGGTAGTAGTGACAGGCATCCAGGCCCCCCTGAGTAGGGGTGGTGTTGGGGACAGGCATCCAGCCCCCCCTGAGTAGGGGTGGTGTTGGTGGTAGGCATCCAGGCCCCCCTGAGTAGGGGTGGTGTTGGTGGTAGGCATCCATCCCCCTATGAGTGGGGATGGTAGTAGTGACAGGCATCCAGGCCCCCCTGAGTAGGGGTGGTTGTAGTGGTAGGCATCCATCCCCCTATGAGTGGGGATGGTAGTAGTGACAGGCAGCCAGGCCCCCCTGAGTAGGGGATGGTAGTAGTGACAGGCATCCAGGCCCCCCTGGGTAGGGGTGGTGTTGGTGGTAGGCATCCATCCCCCTATGAGTGGGGATGGTAGTAGTGACAGGCATCCAGGCCCCCCTGAGTAGGGGTGGTGTTGGGGACAGGCATCCAGACCCCCCTCAGTAGGGGTGGTAGGCATCCAGGCCCCCCTGAGTAGGGGTGGTGTTGGTGGTAGGCATCCATCCCCTATGAGTGGGGATGGTAGTAGTGACAGGCATCCAGGCCCCCTGAGTAGGGGTGGTGTTGGTGGTAGGCATCCATCCCCCTATGAGTGGGGATGGTAGTAGTGACAGGCATCCAGGCCCCCTGAGTAGGGGTGGTGTTGGGGACAGGCATCCAGCCCCCTGAGTAGGGGTGGTGTTGGTGGTAGGCATCCAGGCCCCCTGAGTAGGGGTGGTGTTGGTGGTAGGCATCCATCTCCCTATGAGTGGGGATGGTAGTAGTGACAGGCATCTAGGCCCCCCTGAGTAGGGGTGGTGGTAGTGGTAGGCATCCATCCCCCTATGAGTGGGGATGGTAGTAGTGACAGGCATCCAGACCCCCTGAGTAGGGGTGGTGTTGGTGGTAGGCATCCATCCCCCTATGAGTGGGGATGGTAGTAGTGACAGGCATCCAGGCCCCCTGAGTAGGGGTGGTGTTGGGGACAGGCATCCAGCCCCCCTCAGTAGGGGTGGTGTTGGTGGTAGGCATCCAGGCCCCCTGATTAGGGGTGGTGTTGGTGGTAGGCATCCATCCCCCTATGAGTGGGGATGGTAGTAGTGACAGGCATCCTGGTCCCCCTGAGTAGGGGTGGTGGTAGTGGTAGGCATCCATCCCCCTATGAGTGGGGATGGTAGTAGTGACAGGCATCCAGGCCCCCCTGAGTAGCGGTGGTGTTGGTGGTAGGCATCCATCCCCCTATGAGTGGGGATGGTAGTAGTGACAGGCATCCAGGCCCCCTTGAGTAGAGGTGGTGTTGGGGGCAGGCATCCAGCCCCCCTTGTGTGGGGGTGGTGTTGGTGGTAGGCATCCAGGCCCCCCTGAGTAGGGGTGGTGTTGGTGGTAGGCATCTATCCCCCTATAAGTGGGGATGGTAGTAGTGACAGGCATCTGGGCCCCCCTGAGTAGGGGTGGTGTTGGTGGTAGGCATCCATCCCCCTATGAGTGGGGATGGTAGTAGTGACAGGCATCCAGCCCCCCTTGAGTAGAGGTGGTGTTGGGGACAGGCATCCAGGCCTCCTTTGTGTAGGGGTGGTGTTGGTGGTAGGCATCCAGGCCCCCTGAGTAGGGGTGGTGTTGGTGGTAGGCATCCATCCCCCTATGAGTGGGGATGGTAGTAGTGACAGGCATCCAGGCCCCCTGAGTAGGGGTGGTGTTGGTGGTAGGCATCCATCCCCCTATGAGTGGGGATGGTAGTAGTGACAGGCATCCAGGCCCCTTGAGTAGAGGTGGTGTTGGGGACAGGCATCCAGCCCCCCTTGTGTAGGGGTGGTGTTGGTGGTAGGCATCCATCCCCCTATGAGTGGGGATGGTAGTAGTGACAGGCATCCAGGCCCCCTGAGTAGGGGTGGTGTTGGTGGTAGGCATCCATCCCCCTATGAGTGGGGATGGTAGTAGTGACAGGCATCCAGCCCCCTTGAGTAGAGGTGGTGTTGGGGACAGGCATCCAGCCCCCTTGTGTAGGGGTGGTGTTGGTGGTAGGCATCCAGGCCCCCTGAGTAGGGGTGGTGTTGGTGGTAGGCATCCATCCCCCTATGAGTGGGGATGGTAGTAGTGACAGGCATCTGGCACCCCCTGAGTAGGGGTGGTGGTAGTGGTAGGCATCCATCCCCTATGAGTGGGGATGGTAGTAGTGACAGGCATCCAGCACCCCATGAGTGGGGATGGTGTTGGTGGTTGGCATCCATCCCCCTATGAGTGGGGATGGTACTAGTGACAGGCATCCAGGCCCCCCTGAGTAGGGGTGGTGTTGGGGACAGGCATCCAGCCCCCCCTGAGTAGGGATGGTAGTAGTGACAGGCATCCAGGCCCCCTTGAGTAGAGGTGGTGTTGGGGACAGGCATCCAGCCCCCCTTGTGTAGGGGTGGTGTTGGTGGTAGGCATCCATCCCCCTATGAGTGGGGATGGTAGTAGTGACAGGCATCCAGGCCCCCTGAGTAGGGGTGGTGTTGGTGGTAGGCATCCATCCCCCTATGAGTGGGGATGGTAGTAGTGACAGGCATCCAGCCCCCTTGAGTAGAGGTGGTGTTGGGGACAGGCATCCAGCCCCCTTGTGTAGGGGTGGTGTTGGTGGTAGGCATCCAGGCCCCCCTGAGTAGGGGTGGTGTTGGTGGTAGGCATCCATCCCCCTATGAGTGGGGATGGTAGTAGTGACAGGCATCTGGCACCCCCTGAGTAGGGGTGGTGGTAGTGGTAGGCATCCATCCCCCTATGAGTGGGGATGGTAGTAGTGACAGGCATCCAGCACCCCATGAGTGGGGATGGTGTTGGTGGTTGGCATCCATCCCCCTATGAGTGGGGATGGTACTAGTGACAGGCATCCAGGCCCCCCTGAGTAGGGGTGGTGTTGGGGACAGGCATCCAGCCCCCCCTGAGTAGGGATGGTAGTAGTGACAGGCATCCAGGCCCCCCTGAGTAGGGGTGGTGGTAGTGGTAGGCATCCATCCCCCTATGAGTGGGGATGGTAGTAGTGACAGGCATCCAGCCCCCCTTGAGTAGAGGTGGTGTTGGGGACAGGCATCCAGCCCCCCTTGTGTAGGGGTGGTGTTGGTGGTAGGCATCCAGGCCCCCCTGAGAGGGGGTTGGTGTTGGTGGTAGGCATCCATCCCCCTATGAGTGGGGATGGTAGTAGTGATGGGCATCCAGGCCCCCCTGAGTAGGGGTGGTGTTGGGGACAGGCATCCAGCCCCCCCTGAGTAGGGGTGGTGTTGGTGGTAGGAATCCAGGCCCCCCTGAGTTGGGGTGGTGTTGGTGGTAGGCATCCATCCCCCTATGGGTGGGGATGGTAGTAGTGACAGGCATCCAGGCCCCCCTGAGTAGGGGTGGTGTTAGTGGTAGGCTTCCAGGCCCCTATGGGTGTATATGGCATTGGTGATAGCCATCCCGCCCCTAAGGTTCTGCTGTTGCTAGTGTAAGTCATTTCTGCATCCCTATGTGTGTGTGTTATATGTCGGGTACGTGTCGTTTGTTTGTGTGGTGGGTGTTTGACTTACCTTCTGCGCCGTACGAGTCCGTACCTGTTCCGGTAATAGATGTAGAGTATTGGTAGGACCTGCGCGATGGGATTCATGGTTGGTTCGTCTCGTTCGGCTTTCTCGTTGCTTCGACTCGTACTCGTGGCTGGCGTGTTCATCTCGTAGCCGTGGATCATCTTGTGGCGCGAATCGGAGCTTATGTGCAGCTCTCCCGGATGCTCTGACGTGCCGTACGTAGCGACGGGTTCGGCGCGTACGGAAGGCGCATCGTACTAGTCCGGCCGGAAGGTGCTGTATTTTGGCTTCCCTGCGACTCGATTCTGCGTTTACGGATCCGGCTCGGGCGGGGAACAGGAGCTGGATTGGGTAAGTACGGCTGGGTCGGGATCTGGGCAGTTATGCGCATCGTACTTGCTCGTTCGGACGAATGTTCGAATTGGTCGGGAAACACGCGTACGGCTTGGTTTTCTCCTGGACGAATAGTGTTAGGTGCGCTTCCGGCCGAGATCGGAATCGACCCCTTAGTGTCTCCCACATATATCCCCAATGCACCCGATCGAATGCTTTAGCTGCATCTACTGCAACCACCGTTAATGGTAATTTCAGTCCCTCTGCTATATCTATGACCCCCATCATCTGAAATGTAAGTTCATTTAACTGCCTCCCTGGTATGAAACCTCTGGCAAGGGGAAAGGCAACTGGACCAGATGGTCTTCCAATTGAGGTTTTTTCTTGCATTATGGATATAGTGGTCCCAGTTTTGAAAGCCCTGTTTAACAAAATTTAAATAGATGGGGAAATTGTCCTTAGCTCTTGGTCAGACGCTACGGTTAATTTAATTTTAAAACCAAATAAGGATCTGCAGAAAGTGGACTCCTATAGACCAATATCTCTCCTAAATACAGATTGTAAGATTTTCTCTGGAATTATAGCAACTCGGGTAGCTAAGGTTATTAAAGGGGTCATTCATGTTGACCAAAGAGGTTGCATTGGTTAATAGTTGCTCATTTCTCCACTTAACCAGATTCATTCTATATTGTTTATTGCTTTTTTCATAACACAATCTATTTGTTATCACATAGTTATTGACATCGTCCAACTGTCTCTTCCCCTCTTCCAAATACATCTGTATCGTCCAAACAACAATGTTCCTACCCTTGTCGGATTTCTTAATCACTATAGACTTATTGTCTTGTAATTCCTTAATCGCTTCCTGTTGTTGTAGAGTGAGATTGCCTCGTTTACAATATTTACTTTTCTCGAGCTTTTTAAATTCATTTTTCACACCCTTCTCAAATATCTCAATGGCATCATTGTGTATTTGGGGTACAAATATGGATTTTGGTTTAAATCCACTATCACTGATGCGATCAAGAATCAATTGTTCCTGAATCAAAGTTTCTTGTGGGTTATCATTCCACCCTCCACCACCCTCCAATTCTCGCATGGTGTACAGGATTTCTAAATCTGCAATAGTCAGATTAGAATTCACATTGGTTACAGCTAATTCCCCACCTTTTTTATTTTCATACGATTTTTTGAGTTTTAACTTCCTTGTGAAGTGGAACAAATCTATTCTGCCCTTAGTGTAGTTGAATCTCTTTGTTGGACAAAATGTTAAACCCAAAGATAAAACATTAATCTGATTAATAGAAAGTGAAATGTCTGATAGATTTACCACTGTAAGTCCTTCATTTTGCTGCCGATTTGCCTCGCGTTGTCATTCCCATGAAGCCATCCAGATTCCCTTGCTTTTTTGCGCCTCGCTTGCTTCCTCCTCTGGCGCCTCGCCCACGACCTTTGTTCTCTTGGGGTCCTGGACTCCCCAGTCCTTGTCGGCCTCTTGCCATTAGGTCGAATACTTTTAAAATTTTGGATTTTACTCCCGTTTGTTCCTCTTGTCCCGCAGTTGCATTTTCAATCTCCTCATTGGTCACACCCTCATTAGGGTCAATACCTGTCTCGCGAACAGCCTCAATTACATCCGTGGTTTCTACCCATTTGGGCAATGCATTGATTTCCCCTTTATTTTGGTTGGTTTCCCTTAGGTGATCAAATTTTCTCCCAAATGTGAAAATGTGTCCCAATTCATAGTCCAATTGGTCCCTATGAAATTTACGTTGTTTTTTCAGCTTAATTTCTTCTTCAGCTTTCTCTAATCTTTGGTTAAACATCTTCATTTCCAACTCAAATTCATTTTCAGAGTATTTTTTCTTTCAAGTGGGTAGATAACTTTTCTATTTCAGTTGCCAGTCTCTGTGTATCCTTGACTGCATACTTAATTAGTAACCGCAGCATCACCGTGGAGCAATTATGATTATTTAACGCCCATTCCTCTATCAACTCAGGGTCGGGATCATTGAACGTTGGAGTTATAAATATCCGCAGACCTCTTGGAACTCTTTCGACGTCAACGTACTTCTGGAGGGCCATCGCCTCCCACCTCTTGACTTGTTCCAACTTGGCATATATAGATAGATAAATATATATTGTTATTTTTCAATGTTTACAAGCAATTAGTAAATTGTAACCTAAATTATAATTATTATTTTAATAATAGTTTTAAATTATTTGTGTTTAGATAAACATACACATATAGGTGAGTTTAAAAAAAAATAAGTATAAAATTTACATATAATTTTAGAATATTCAAATATATTTAATTTACATTATATTACTGTTTAATGTCAATATATTTCATGTTTACTATGTTTATATTAAACAACAATATTTTTGTGTTCAATATTACTGTATAACGATATATTTTTGCAGATATGTTTGTTATTTACCTTATAAGTATAGGATAATTATGTTTTTGTACTCAATATATTTGTCACACTATTTCTGTCCCGCGATATTTGGGGTTTCGAAATTTTGTCAGTGAACCAAGTCACAAAGTGTCAGGTAGAGACCCACATCAGTTCTAGTTGCTACTGGTCAGTTGGGCACACCAGGAAAAAGGCCTCTGGCAGCTTATTGTGTCCCTGTAGTCACACAGAAGTTCAGCAAACTGACCCTTGGAGTACACATGTTTGTCTTGGTTACATAGGGAGTAGGCCCAGCCCTTCAGGTCTCCTCACAGGTCTTAAACATTAAGGGGACGATTATGATATCTCCAGTTTCAATTCCGACCACCTAATAACAATGTAGGAGGTCAGAATTGAAATGAGCCAGTCATTCCGGCTGGATTCCGACAGGCTCAAGGAGCCCGTTTGCCAGTCGGAGGCCCCAACGTAATTCCTGAGGACGGCGTTTCCACCGTCAGGAATACGATGTCGGTTTCCGACAGGCTTTCCATGTCGGGCTTTCCGACATGGAAAGCCTGACAGAAAGCTACTTTGGGGACCCCATTCCTCCACGGCCTCCGGTTGGGGGCCGGGAATCCCTGCACGGTGTGGCAGGCACCTTGAGGTGCCTTACACACGGTGCAGGGATTAACAGAATCTCCCATTTCTCCATGGGACCTTGTTCTGCCGACGGTCTACTGCCGCAGCACAAGCTCCCATAGAGAAATGGGAGTATGTGACCGCAACATGTGCAGTCGTATTGTAATGGAAGTGTTGGGACCGCCAACCGGAGGTTGTCGGTCTTGAGACTGTGGTGATGTCTGGTGGATGTGAGTCTGCCCAACATCGTAATCAGGCCCTGGTGTAGCTCTTTTTCTGTTCTTCCACAGTTCTAGATAGTGTTCTGAGAATGGTGCCTTGGGTTGCCACATTTATGCCTTGCACCAGCTAGAGGGTGTGGGCTCTTCCCATACAAATGCAGCAAAAGTTTCCAGGGGCAACCTTGCCCACTTGTGCAGCAGTGCCTTGTTTGCCCTGCTGCAAACAATCCCACAGTGCACCTTATCAAAAATCTAACAATGGGAAACCCTTCTACCCTTGTGCAGAGCCAGTGTGCCCACCCAGAGGTGTGGCCAGGATAGTGAGCTATCCCCTCCTCTTTAGTCACTCAAAACTGGTTTGGGAAAATCTTTCCTCCACCTGGGTTCCATGTCAGCTTGACCACGGGAACAGAGTCTGGGTTTATCCAGGAGTAACATATTTGTGAAAGGGCAGGCACCTTTGAAGTTAATTAAATTCCTGGGTCTCACCCCAAACAGGTCTTCTTGCCAGGAGAAGAAATCACCTCCCCACTCACAGGCAAGTATTCTGGGAGCAGATTTTATGTCTCATTAAGGTCAAGCACTTGATTGACAGCTGCTGCAGAGTTAATGAATATAAGCCTGCAGGAGCTTCAGATAAGGAAAAGGTAACTATCAAAAATAGATTTTCCTATGTATTAATAAAAATTCAAACTTCACCATTGAATTGGATTTTTAACAAATATTAAAAAGAGTGATTCAATTAGCTTTTCCAGTGGGCCCCAAACTCGAGATAGCAGAATTAATATTATAATCTGTACTCTAGTTTACTCATACGATAACCATGGCTTTCCATTGTTAAAATACCTTTTGGTGGGGTCTTGTTACTGTAGAGACATGGTAAGATTACATTTCTACATTCCCCACTTCTAAATTCAATGCACCCTACCTTTTGGTTGTGTGCTGCAAGGCCTACATAGGGGTGACTCATTAATATTTACAGTAAGGTTTTATCCCACAATCAGAATGCTTTTTGACAGGTAGGGTGCATGTTTAAATTGCAGCAGTCAGGCAACACTGGTAGGTCAGGAGTCTTGTTTGCCTGGTCACACTAGTGGATGGCACTGTAGTCTCTGCAGTCCATAGATGATATTTAATTTTCCATGCCATGGGTGTATTTTATATATGTGTCATTAAGGAGAGTGATCCAGTTGAGGACAGTGGGGCTGGGATCAATTCATACTCATATCATAAAAAAGTTATCCCCAAGACCATCAATCTAATAATATCTAGCTTGAAAAACCCAATAAATTGTTTCTCCAAATGTCAATGACTTGACTAGTTCTGATTTGAAAAATACTTCAAAGGTGTACATAAAATTAGATTGCGCCAATAGAATTAATCATAACAGTAATCTTCAAAAATTAAATAAGAGGGAATATACAAGGAATCATGTTTCTTATTCTATTCATTTTTTTGTAAACAGAATAAACACTGTACATGTACTGTTTGACACCCCTTCACAAAAGGTTACACTTGTGGCCACATTAATTTGAAACAAGACATGTACAAACCAAAATACAATATATCACATCAAACATTAAAGAGTATACAAGGAATTGACCATAAAATATGAACAGACAGGTCAGGTGTCTAGTGTCCTATGCTATCATATACTGGGGCAGGTCTCAATTCACACCCTCATGTCTGCAGTCCAAACCGGTACTGCTTGGCCTATTTTGAAATGTGGTCAGAGCATAGTTTATTATACACATGGGATCATGAATTTCATTGCTGGTAATACACACATATATGGGCAATTTTATACATTGAATGATAGCTCTTGACCACGCTCTTAAATATGCCGACGCGTTTCGACCTTTATGGTGGGCGGGTGGTGTGTTTAAAAGATGGTCTTCCTCAGGGCTGTAAACCTTATGGACACTGTGTAAAGTATTAAATCAAATGATTAATATATGTGAAGTACCTTTTTATTCCCTAAAACATTAGTATCCGACGTGTATCAACCAACTTTATGTAGAGACGTACCGTATGATCAGCTGGTTTCTGCTAATTTTCCAGGAGATCTGAGAACTTCCATATGTTGATGGGTCACTCCGTATTTGTGTTTCAGCATTTGACCCTACATTAAAAGGGGGTGGATAATATAGTTGTATCCTGTTACCAAAGAACATTTTTAATGCTATTTCCATAAACATGCATTTGGATATAGGAGGAAGTGTGAGCATACCTTAAGCCCAGGTGGTTTTTTGCACTTCCGGAGGAGATTTTTGATTATGTGGCAGGAGTCCTAATGGGAATCAAAACAAGAGAGAGGACTGTTTCTTATTCCATCTTCAAGTGATGAAAAGTGGTGTTAGTGTAACGATCTTCTATACCTTCCAATCACATTAAGGGTAGTGTAATCCCATCCAACCAGACGTATCAATACACAGTTGCTTTGTGACGGAAAGGGAAAAGGATTTTTGTGTCTTTTCCATTAGGGTTGAAGCGAGTGTGACTAAATAGTGTCCATTTCAGTTAAAAATGGCAGGGGCCGGAAAGTGCCCTGACCTATGAGTTATGAAGAGCCCATGATGTTATGGGTGTATTTTAGGCACCATATATCATGGCCTTATAGGAAATTTAAATGTGCCATTTAGGAGTTTAGCCAGTTTCAACATGTATTGTCTTTCTGAGCATATGCATTGGGGGTGGCTAGCAGTGTCTGGGTGTGTTAAAATCCCAGCAGTATCAGTTCCCAAAAAGTGGTGTTGCATAAACTAGGTCTCTGGCTTAGCTTTGTTCAAGGTTTGTGATCACACTCACTGATGCTGCACGTGCTCTACTAGGAGAGCATGGCATAGTATAACTTGCATCTAGAGTTTCTTCAGGCATTGCCTGGTTACAGCAAAACATTGCAATTATCAGCAATCAGGAACAAGTGATCTATTGATAGCAAAACACACATCAGCATCAGTTCTTCTCCTTCAGGACTTGGCTCGGTATCAGCTTTCAGTGCAGAACGGTATGTAGCAACATTATGGCAGTCTGAAGACCGTCTGCAGTACCCTGCAGAATAATCTGGGGCGAAGGACCACTCCTGCCAAGTGGTCATTTAGCAGGCCTTTTATACTGTCTTTTGTCTGAGATGGGAATTTCGGACATAACCTTAGGAATGTCTGACATAACCAATGTGCATATTATGTGAGTCTTAAACACATTCTAAGAAACAAATAAGGTAAAAACATGTTGTAGGAGACTACCCTTTTTGTATGGTCACCCCCACACTTTTGTCCCAATGCTGATGGTTATGGCTCTGAAAGTGCGCTGTAGCCTGCTATCCATGCCTCAGTGCCAATTCTCTCTCCCTAAAATATGATACATGTGAATTGGTATCTCCAATTGGCAAGGACTTTAAGCCCCTTAGAAGTCCTTGAAAAGTGGCACCAGTTGTACCCAGTGCATGGAAGTTTACGGGGTCACCAGAGCATGAAGCACTGTTTGTGCCACCCTGAGTGACCTAAGTACGCAAATGACAGCAGGCCTGCCATTGCAGACTGCAGGAACAGTGCAAACTGCTCCAACTCTTCTGGTGGCAAAGTCACAGCACTATTTTTAATATTTGTCAGTCACCCCTAAGGTAAGCCTCCCGAGCCCAGGAGGTAAGGTACATTATATGAAATGTGTGGACATATAAGTAGAAGCTTTTATGTCCCTATAGTAGCCTCCTTCCATTAGGAGTTACTATAAGTGTTCAAGGGACCATAGTCTAACATGGGCTGACACCAGGGGACCCAGAGGTTGCCAGCTTCAGTATGGTCCAACTGAGAAGTATCATGTATGGTATCAGCCAAATTCTCTCACCAAACCTGATATGATTCCCATGTTGGATTTGATGTGGCATACACCCAGGTGGCTACCTTAGAAGTTGCTCACCTGGTTGCCCCAGCCTATCCGGTACCCTGGCTGACAGCCTGCAGCTGTTGCTGCCAAGACAGTAACCTGGACCCTGCCAGGAGGTATGAACACTTCCAGGAGTCGGAAACAAAGGTCTACCTGGGAAGGAGATATCACCTCACTCCCTGACATGATAGCTAGTGAAGTGGAACATCAAGGCGGTGAGCTTCAAAGCATCCATCACCTCTGTTATGCAGCCAGGCTGCCTCCAAAAGAAGGAAACAGCCACCCCACTGCCCCAGGAACATTTTCACCCAAGGAGGCAGGAAAATTAGATAGTTAGGATTCATAAACCCCCAGTAGGCTAGCCACACTCTTAGGGTAGGCTACCTGGTCTGTACAGCCAAGGATGGGTTCTGGAATTTTTAAAAGCGGCAAAATAGAGGGTTCTGAGTAGAAAAGGTGGTACACACCCCCAATGCGGTCACCTCAGGGGCAAATTAGCCGCTAGGGCAGGTACCCCATTGACTACATGTACCCACACCACTAAAGCCCCTAAAACTAGCATTTATGGGGCACCCCTGGCACCAGAACCTTAGATCTGCTTGCAGTGAACCAAGGATGAAGAAGAGACCCGAGACTGCGACTTCAGGACCTGAACAAAGCAGATGCGTGATAATCTTCACCTGTGGCAACCACCCTGCAACTGCATGACCACGACTCGTCCTGGACCAGAGATCTGCTCCAAAAGAAAGAGGAACCTCTCTGCAAGCCAAAGGCAACTCCAGAACACCCCTGGAGTAGAGGTATTAGTCCCTTGCAGTCTGCTTGCAAATGGCACCCCCAAAACCAAAAACTCTCTGCTGCTCGGACCACCAAAAGAATCACCCCAAAGCAAAATGGTTGAGTGCATTGCGGGAAATATAGTCCTTACCTCCAGTAAGTTTCAGGCGGCTACTGTTTTTCACTGGACTGCAAGATGTCAAAGTAACTGAAAGCTGTGTTTGCTACTAACAAGGCTTGTTGGTGACCAGTCGAAATACCACCACCTTCGTTTGATTCTGTGCTTCGAGGAATCCTAGAGCACCTTTAACTCAGCGCCTCAGTGACCCCATTGTCATGTTTTTGCTTCATTTTCTTCACCAGTACCGTCAAAGCAGAAAAAGCAGCACCTGCGGTTCCCACGGTCCGCACCAGGGAAAGCCAGAACAACTCTGGCCATACGAGCCATATAAAATTCAACTGACTCTCGGAGCCTGGTCCTAGGACCAACAACACTTTTCCCCTGCAACACCTTCCTCCGTGGTTACTACTGTACTCGACCTGCAAGTAACCAAGTGCCACTAGTGTTTTTTCACATTGACTGCAACATTATCCTTTTGCAAGAGTTAAATGTATTGATTTATTTTTCATTTAAAAATCCATAACTTCGGTTAAACTTATCCGATTGTCTTCGTGTTGGTGTCTAAAATTATATAAAAATCTGGGGTTGGATTTCTTTTGAGTCGTGTCAATTACTTATCGTCCATGTTGGTACTCTGAAATGCTTAACACATGTTCCTCTAGTAAAGCCTGACTGCTCTGTGTCACACTACCAAGACTGAGCTTGGGATTTATTAGTGTGAATCTAATGGGCCTATTTGGGGTAACCTGAAGGCAGCGGTGGCTCCTCCACAATGGCAGGGGAGGAGTGGTGTGCCTACTCCTGAGTGCTCAAAGACTGCTTGGTCAGCCTTCTCGGGCCGCCCAAACCTGTCATGCGCACTTTGCCCTTCTCCATGCAAGCAGCAAAGCAGCCTGCATGGAGAACATGCCCACCACTCTAGCCCCTGGCTGAGCGCCTTGTTACGGCGCTCCAGACCAATCACAATGCTGCACTGCAGCGTTGCGATTGGCTTAGGGGAGGGAGCCTGGCTGCTTGCTTTCTGTTTCTGTCGGAGGCAGGAGAGCAGGAGCTGAGAAGACGCAGGCCTCGGCCTCAAGGTAAGTTTTTTTTAAATTGTTTTTTTAATGATGACACCCCCGCATGACCCCCGTGCGCGACTTCCCCCACGTGACCTCCCCCACGACCCCCCTCTCTGCGCGACCCCCCGCGAGCTTTGCCGGCCACAACTGCATGAAGGTATTGCATAGTGAAGCCATACCAGCCTCACTACCTAATACCCCACTCTTTCTACACATGTCAATTCAGACTACACTGTTTTTATGTTATTATTATTATCTGACTTTGAACTAGAGATAACAAGGCATTTGTCCCAGTCTGATGTTGCATCAGGTGTTCTTATCGATGTCATTGTCTGAGTGAATTGACACTTGATCCAGCACCAATCAGGGATCGATAATCGATAAAACACAATCACTGGCCCATACTCATACACCCAACACATAAATCCCTGTTGCACTGTTTCAAGTTTGCGTTAAATCAGTTGTTCACAAACTACAGGCTTGTCCTAACACACAAGATACATAATTAAACCTGTAATCAGCTCTCTTTCCTCTGGTCGACAGACCATTAGTTGAGAAGTTGATGGTAATAATTAGAAACTAACTATCATTCTATACTACTAAATAAATCACACTCGGAATAAGGTTAATAATATTTATCGCAAATTGTGTGAAAGTAAATGCTCATCATGTACAGTCTTACAAGGCAAACAAAATATAAATCACAGAGAGAGAACATTTATCAAAGCAAAAGTGTCAAACTCATATCACAATGAACGGAATGCAATGAAGGAGTGGATAGATGAAGAGACATAAGTTTCAGAGACAAATATACATTTGCAAATGATTATGCAAAATACAGTTTTTAGCTATACTAACCCAAGGATTTTAGTGGAAAATCTACCCCCTGGCCATGAGAATAGATGGGGGTTCCCCGGGAAAGTTCAGGGAACAAAGAGTAGGACAGGAACAGGAAACAGGTAGGCATCTATCTGCATACAGCAAACCGACGGACAGCGACGATCTCCCCTCTCTAGCTTCTTCAAAGGCAAAGCTCTCTAACACCCCCCAGACACCCCAGTTATACTCTAAAAACCTTAATCTTAATGTCCAACCCACCATTGTAGCAACATTTTCAGAATCTTAGTCTCTCATTGGTCAGTTTAGGGGGTGTTCTATCACATCACCATAGTCACGTCCATGTTTTCACTGCATTCTTTGTTTAATATTTCTAGCAATACGTAAACCACGTCTCATGAATACACGCTTCCTTCAACTAGTAACATGTTTCAAATCTCTACATTTTCATTGTCCGCCTCTGCAGCTTCTCCGGAAGAAGTTTGTACATTTGCTCATGGTCCCACGGCCATTTTTCCGTTACTTGGCAGACATACAATGATTCTCGAAGGTCATCAACATTGCCTTCTCCATTCTCTCTCAGAGCTCGATTTTCAGCTTTTATTAGTCTTTCTTTTTTTAACCCCTCAAACTCGTCATGCAACGATGTAGGCCCATGCAAGCATCACTACGATGAATAAAACACAGACATTATTAATTTCATGAAATATAATTTCTCACTGTTTTACCGCCCACCATTTGCACTATCCCACGTTATTTGTCTAACAAAGCATTAACGTGCAGAAAGCAGCATTATTATTATTTTTATTTTCAAGCAGAATGCAAATGCGGCCTAGGCATTCATGCATTAGTCCACGCATTAGTGCACGCATGCGCATAAGCATTTTCCTGTGTTTTTGTGTTTTTGCATGTTAGTTTCACCGCACACTGTCAGAAAATGTTACAGAGGAATTAATCCGAGCAGGTTTTATTTTCTCAAACCCTGCTCCATCAATTCCCCCCTTTGATGGCATTTTTGAGCCATCACAAAAATCTCCATCATACTAATTACCACCTTTATTTTCATCTAAAGGACTGTACTTCTTTCCCGTTTTGCCATTTTCTCGTCTAAATCTTTCATCATTTCATAGTAATTTCCTCTCATATCCTCTCGTTCTATTTCTTCTCTCCTTCTTTTCCTAGCTCTACATTTATTGTCTACTTCTGTCATCTCCTTCATCCACATCTACACTTACGACATTTATATGCCATTATTATTAACAAAATCACTACAACTATTGAAATAATTGGTATTAATATTTTTCCTAATAAACTACTCCCAAATGTGGAAAACCATCTACCTATAGAGGAAAAACTCTTACCAAGTTTCTCCCAAACACCGTCAACCTCCAGTTGAGTCAAATCTTCATGTAATTTTGTAATATTCTTTATATATCCCTCAAGACTCCGCCCTCTTTTGCCAATAAAATATCCAGGGCAAGTCGATTTTGCAAAATCATTGATCTAATTGCAACCATTTCAGTATCAATCATCAAAAACCCACCAGCAGTGTCTGTTGATAAACAATCAACCACTGTGGACAATTTCTGAATTTTATGCGAATTTAGAACGACTCCAACTGAGGGTATCAGTGCACCAAAAATATCACCAATTATTTCTGAAAAACTTGCTCTCTTTTTGCGTGTTAGTCCATGCTTTATTTAATTGATTGTATTATTTCTATCTACATGTTATACTTTAGGAAATACAATCCCAAAGTAACAACTACCATACCAGTGTGCTGGCAACCTATAATAAGCATTCTTACCACACACATATTATACTCCTGGAAATACAGGATCAGTTCCACCTTTTAATCCCCATCCACCAGTTATCAGAAAAGTGTGTTCACATTCACTAGTACCAATGAAATAATTATTATAGTCAGTTTTTAGTCTAAGTAAGCAAAGTTTCCCTTTATGGTACCAATCCAGAGACATTGCAGCGTAAGTCTCGCCTTTCTTATAATTTCCTCTCTAAAAGACCATGGTGGTACATGTGACTTCTGTTCAGCAGCTTTCCTTTGAAAATCCTGACTTCTATCTACAACCATGTTAATGAATTCTTTTTCTTCAGCCCGCAAACTACAAGTTAGATTATTTCTATGAGCATATACTATATCTATTGTCTGAGTAATATGGAAAAATTCTCCCATGTATCCCGCATTTCTATTACTATACACCTTATTCATATCTTTTCTATTAGGAATTTCTGAAAACACTAAATCCATATTTGAATAATAATACTGTAACTTCCCCGTCACCCCCTCTGAGACAGACGAAGGTAATTGCATGCATGCATAGCAATCTCTCACATCCATTGTATCAACATATTCATACAGCAATTTTGTAAAGACATTTAACGAGAAATCACTAATTGATTTATCATGATGATAAATGCTATCATCAGCCTGATCATTGTTAGTTTTAGGAGTTTCTTTAGTAACAGGGTCCATTCTTTCACTTATCACATTATTAGTATTATTCTTGTTATTAGTTATCCTTAGAATAGGTACAAAGACAGTTAATATTAAGCATATTAACATTAATAGCAAGACACTACATAAGCAAGCTTTGATACATCTACGTTTAAAACTAGGTTCTTGATTTCCAGTCACTATATCTTCTGTCATTTTGTATACTATAAAAAAATAAAAATCTAAGAAAATCTTACAACTTTCTAAAAATGTTGACAAACTTGTCCAAAAACCACCGGAAAATAGTGTATCCTACACTTCAAGATGAAAGCTTCTTCTGTACCCCCTTTTTTTTTTTTTTTTTTTTTAAAAGAGTCTTCTTCAAATCATCTGCAACTTTCCCGAATATTTTCACTGAATTTTGTTGCACCTTAATTTTTCACTGCTTTCTTTTAAGGCGGTCTCAATTTGCTTTCATCAATTTGCTCAGTACCAGTACCAACTTCTCTTTTTATTTGTTCTGTGCTCTCAATTTCCTCCAATATAACATATGTCCATTCAGGAGCTCTGTATTTCCTGCTTGGGACTCTTATTCTCTTCGTTCTTTGTACTGATTCTTCTTCTGATTCTTCTTGTTCACTTTGACTTGATACTTCATTTATTTGTTCTGGTTTTCTCCTTTCAAGAGTGTATTTCAGTCTTTTTACTCCACTTGGCCTATTGTCTCCCTTTTTCGCTCTCTTAGCTTGAACCACTTCTTCACCTTTTCTTTCTAGTTCACAAGTTCTTTTGTTTAGTCCCTTTCTTTGTTGAATTTGCTCTTGATTTTCTGTAACTTCCTTTTCTACTTGCTCAACAGCAGTCTTACGAGACCCAGTAGCTGGTGCCCACTCTACTTGACTTGTGCTTGGTTGTTGTTCATCATCATCAAACTTGTCAGAATCTGTCACTCTATGGGGCATATTAGCAAGACCGGCGATAAAATTATCGCCGTTTTAGCGGCAGGAAACTGCCGCTAAAACAGCGATAATGGGCTTGCTAATATGCGTTATAGAATTCCATAGATCCAGGTTAGATGTGCAGGACATCTAACCTGGGCTTCTATTGGAATTCTATAACGCATATTAGCAGAGCCCATTATCGCCGCTTTAGCGGCAGTTTCCTGCCGCTAAAACGGCGATAATTTTATCGCCGGTCTTGCTAATATGCCCCTATATTCTTTAGCTTCACAGCCTCCAGCCTCTTGTTTCTTATCTTTATTCACCAGTTGCTGCTCACCTTCTTTTTCAAGTGGACTTTGGACTCTTCTGGTATGACTTGCGTTGATCCAGTTTGGCAAGCCACCACACGTCACTGCTGTTGTTGTCACCAAAATAATCTGATATGGTCCATGCCACTTGTGTTCTAAACACGACTTCCTCACGTGTTTCTTGACAAGAACCCACTCTCCTGGACTCAGATCATGTGCCTGATCCTGCTGTGTTGTCGTTGCAATTTCTCCAACCTTATGAGACACAGAACGCACCAGATCAGCCAATCCTTTGCAATAATCAAGCACTAGATCATCAGAAATATTCATCAATTTGTTTGCTGGTACAATCGCTTGTCTCATTGCTCTTCACATCAGCACTTCATGAGGACTCAATCCAGTCTTTTTATCTGTGATACTTCTAAGACTCATCAATACCAGAGGTAAAGCGTCAGGCCACTTCAGTGTTGTGGATGCACATACTTTTCCCAGTCTAGATTTTATAGTGCCATTAATTTGCTCAACCACTCCAGATGCTTCTGGTCGATAGGCATAATGCAGCTTTTGCTCAATCTGTAGTGCTGCCCAGATCATCCCAATTATCTCATTATTAAAATGAGATCCCCTATCTGTCTCTAAAGTGACTGGAAAACCAAACCTTGGAATTAGTTCTCTTAGAAGCAACTTCGCAACAGTCAAGCTATCATTCCTTCTTGTTGGATACGCTTCTACCCAATGAGAAAACAAACAAACAACAACTAACACATATTTTAGTCCGTTACATGGGGGAAGCTCGATGAAATCGAGCTGGAGCCTCGTAAATGGTCCTGCTGCTTTTCCAATTCGTCCCCAACTCACAACTGTCTTTCTACCTGGATTTGGTGCTGACATGTAACACACCTTTGGCATAAACTCTCTGCAATGACCCTAAATGTTTTGTTATACCATGACTGCTTGAAGAGCCTAATCATTGCATCTCTTCCAACATGTGCAATTCCATGGTAAACATCAGGTGGCAATTAGTATTTTTCTTCTCCACCGCTCTGTTTATCGCAATTGAATTTTGTGCACAGAAATAAGCTACTTGATCAGCGTATCTGTTGCCGCTCGTCACATAATCATTTCCTGCTTATGTGCAGAACATTTGACCACCGCAATTTTCTTGGGCAATTGCAAAGCATCCAATAAGTCTTTCACATTTTTGCTATTTCTGATAGGAGAACCTGAAGAAGTCAGAAATCCACTTTGCATCCATAATTGTCCGAAATCGTGAACCACCCCAAAACCATATTGACTGTCAGTAAATATGGTTACTTTCAAATTTTTGCCAGTTTTGCATGCTCTAATCAGAGCTTTGAGCTCAGCAATTTGTGCAGAATTTACCCCTTTTAGACAGGATGCTTCCAGAACCGCAGCCACTGTACATACTGCATAGGCAGAACTCAATACGCCTTTTTCATTTCTCAGACAAGATCCATCAACAAACATCACACTAGCTGATTCCTCTAGTGGGGTATCCTTAATGTCTGGCCTTGGTTTCGTGCACAAATCTGTCACATCCAAACAATCCTGATCTGCTTCATCTCTTACTTCCTCACAAAATGGACTAGGCAACAATGTTGCCAGATTTATTGTCGTACATCTCACCACAGTCACATTTTCAGCACCTAATATTACTCTTTCATACCTAGTCAGTCGACTATAGGTCATGTGCTGTGTACGTGTTCTTGTCAAAAGAATCTCAACTGAGTGTGGCACATATACTTTAACTGAATGTCACATCACAATCGCTTCACTTTGTTTCAAGCTCACACAAGTAGCAGCTACTGCTTTCAAACAACCTGATAACGCTGCAGCCACTGAATCCAAAGTAGCAGAAAAATATGCCACTGGACATCGTGCCATTCCATGTCTCTGAGTCAACACTGAAAGTGCACACCCATCTCTCTTACAACAGTACAATGTAAAATCTTTTGTATAATCTGGCATTCCCAATGCAGGTGCTCGACAAAGACTGTCTCGTAACTCAATAAAAGCTTTCATGCTTTTATCATCCAATTCAATCGGATCAGTCACATCTTTGTGTGTCAACCTCTGTAGAGGCTTTGCAATCAGTGAAAAGCCACTGATCCGCTGTCTGCAGTATCCAACCATTCCCAAGAACATTCGCACTTCCTTCTGAGTTTTAGGAGGGCTCATTTGTTGAATCACACTGATCCTTTCTGGTGTCACCTTTCTGACTCCTTTCTCTATTTTGTGTCCCAAATATTGGACCTCCTGTTTACAAAACTGTAATTTTGCTGGTGACACTTTGTGTCCCTGTAGGAAGGTGGAATCTGACTATATGGTTGCCCCCACTTTTTTCCTGGTGTTTTGCTGGTTTATGACTTAGTTGGACTGGGACCCTGCTATTCAGGGCCCCAGTCTATCTGCTCTCTCTAAACGACATGGAGTGCACTCTAGGTGCACTAGTGATTGGATACTGTGGTGCCTTATGAGTCCCTAGTATATGGTACCTTAGGTACCAAGGGCATAGGTACTTCACAGGCCTACCAGGGGCTGCAGCATGTATTATGCCACCCCTGGGAAGCAGTCTAAATCTAACACCACAGGCCTGCTACTGCAGCCTGGGTGAGGTGGTGCCAGCACTCCCTCACTGAGATATAGGTTTCCTATATCTCTCCTGCACACACATATAAACCTATCAGTCACCCCTAAGGCAGGCCCTATCAATCCTGGAGGGCAGGGTGCTTGGCTTCTATGTGAGGGGGTGCCTCTGCCTGAGCAGGGCCCCTCTGCAGCTCTCAGAGTCTATTCTCTGGTGCTGTTTGTGGATGCGGTTAAACCATATACTCTTAAGTGCATTATATCCTCGCGGTAAAATGCTAACTTTGGAATGGCTGCATCAAAACATGTCGTGTTTGGTGTCAAACATCTTGGAATACTACCCCCCGCCAATCCTGGCGGCGGGGGTAGCATTCCACCCTTCTAGAGGGATAAGACATGTACCTGCTGTGGAAACGCGGTAGAATCCTAAAGAGCCCTGGCATCACAAAATGGATGCCACCAGTCACAGACACTGGGCTGCCCTCCTGCTGATGACCGAAACTCGCAGTGGAGGAAGCCCAACAATAGGCATCCTGTCACAGGGAGGTGTAACCACCTCCCAGACAGGGTTTAGTGTATTGGGGCTGGGTGAGTGCACTCTTAGAGTGCTTTGAAGTCCTGCACTGGGGGAGCAGAAGGCTCCTCTGTGCATATGCCAGTTCAAACCGGCTCAGGAGCTACCTGCCCCTGCTCTGGCGTGAAACTGGACAAAGGGAAGTGGGTGTAGCCACCCCTCCCTTGACCCTCCCATAGGTGGGGTCATAGAGCTAGTCCATCCCCTCTTTTAGTATAAGAAGGGGAACCCTTGAACTTGCTAGTTAGATAACCCCTGGACGACGCTCTACAGAAGAATCCTGGCCCTTCGACGTTCCACTACCTTTGGAAGACAGAAGAATCTCCCTTGGAGTCAAGGAGTGACTCCCTGCTTGGCAGGCACCAAAACGACAACGACGGTCGCAAACTACGCCGCTCCCGCCGGAGTCCGAAGTCTCTGCAGCCCAAGAAGTGGATTTCCTGACTTCTCCAAGGCCATCGTGAGTCCCCAGCGAAGCTGAGGCAAGTGGACCCCACGAGTGACGAGGAACCGCGACCCCTGGGTACCGTGCACTATTGTCGAGTGCAACCCCTTCACAACGTTCTACAAACTTGTGCTTTGGACCACGTATGGTCCCGACCTCCAGCAGGAATCCCTCCGAAGATCAGACGCCTACACTATCCCGAGTGACCGTGGGCCCCTGTTGAGTGATTCCGCCTGAGGTGTCTTTGCGATCCCTTGCCAGCCGGCTCGTGGGTCCCCAGAAGACTTCTTAAAGAAACCAAAGGGCTCCCCTGGTTGCTCCAGGCCTGCCCTGACTTACCCTCGCTGGGTGAGTCCCTCAGATCTTGCTGGTCTGTGCCATCGACTTTTCTTCATCTCCCCAAGACTTGCTGTTGCCAAGGCTTGTTGGCTCCAATCGAGTTGCCGACACCGCAGTAAGCTGCAGACTTCGTGGGACACACAGAATCCAGCTCCTGGTCATCGTCGACGCCTCCTGGACCTCGTGGCTGAAGAGTCAAGGCACCCACAACCGACCTGAATCAACCGACGACGGTGGGCATCCATCTTCCTTGCCCCGAGTCACTGCCAAGTGACTTTGAACACTGTCCCCTCTGCTTTCAGGTCATCCTTCTTCAGAATCCAGGCTTGGATTCCACCGGACACTTCTTCAGCTCCCGCAAGCAGCAAGTCTTCTTTGTTCGCCATTGAAAACGACGCCGCGACCCGACACCAAAGGACACCTATGCACCCGGCTTCCCTGGGTGAGGTAACTCCAGCACTACGGTGCTCCTGTGGGTGTGGGCCCTAGAACTACTTACCCTGTAAGTGACTTGCTTGTAGGTTCTCCCGAAGTCTCCTAGAACTCTTAATTTCCAACCGCGACTTGCCCCATTGAAGTCAACGGCGATCCGCGCCTGTGTATCCACACTGCACGCGTCCCCCGTGGGTCCTTTACTTACCTGCCTTGGGTGGCTTCGTGAGGCCCCAGCACTTCTGAAGGCCCTAGGCCTTGTCTCCCTGCAAGTCGTTGTTGCTAAGTCCCTTTTTAGTATATGGTCTGGTACGCCCCTAGGGCCCCAGCCATATTTTGTGCTTAACTTATTGTGAAACGTTGATTTGTGCATATGTTTGTCTTCTAATCTCATAAAGAGATTAGTAGAGAGTTATTTAGAAATAAATACATATATATTTGATATATATACCTGTGTGGTGTCTTTTCATTTGGTGATTCAAGAGATTATATGGTAAAACAAGCTGCTTTACATTCCTTCAAGACTTAGCCTGAAGGCTGCTCTCCACAGCTACCACTAGGATAGCTTTCTTTAAAAGGTTGTCTTAAACCTATCTACCATAAGAGTCGATTTGCCCTGGTGCAAGGTGTCCACTTTAATTAGTGAACAGCATATACCAGGCCAACTTCTCACATTGGTGGGCAGCGTGTGGGATTCCAGCTTGCCATTGTTTTACCAGAAAATCTCTATTTGAATTACTAACTGAAAACCATTATAGGTACTCAAGGTACATATAAAGTCAAGCTTAGTATCAATAAGTTCTACTGAACTTAGAGCTGTGTGCCAAGGGATAGCACACCCTTTCCACAGCTCAAGCTAGGATCAGTAGGCCACAAACTAGTGTAGGTAGTACAACACTGCACAACACTAGAATGTCCTTAAAGGGTGGATCCAGTGGATCCACTCAGCCTCAGTATAAGGACATGGCTTTCTCTGACTTGAGAGCCATGTGTGTTGACAGACACCTGAGGCTAGGACAGAGTCCCTCAACACTACACCTGATAGATCTGCTGACAGCAGATGACCTTAGATTGGCTCTAGGAGCTAAAGGGTCTGAATCAGTGGGTGGGTCAGTCATAGTATCTGGGTCAGATGATGAAAATCAGAATGACCAAGACTCTGTGATTGAAGGGCCAGGCTTCAAGGGGCCTGAAAAGGACAGAGGAATTCTCCCTAAGAGAACTGACAGAGAGGAGGAGAGGCACAGATCCCCTTCCAGGGAATCTGACCACTCTTATCACTCTGGCAGAGAATTTGTCCAGCAGAGGAGCTCATACTTTTCCTTAAGAGAGACCTCCTCTGAGAGAAGGTGCAAACTGCTCCAGTATGAGGAGGCCAAAGTGGCCCTCAGAACCAAGCAGTTGGCACTGGATAGGAAGCCCTGGAGATCCAGAGAGCTTCTAGAAAAGAGGGGTTAGAACCCCTGGTGGCAGCAACAGTGTCCCTAGAGGCAGAGAATATATTCCTGACCATAGGAACCTGAGCAAGGTTGTTCCTCCCTACCAGAGTGGGGATGATATCCACAAGTGGATAACTGCTATGGAGAGGGCCTGTAGAGTACAGCAGGTCCCCCAAAAGCAGTGGGCAGCAATCTTGTGGCTCTCCTTTTCAGATAAAGGAAGAGACAAGCTCCTCACTGTTAGAGAGGAGGATGCTGATGATTATGAGGTCCTGAAGAGTGCACTGATAGATGGGTTTGGCTTAACCACTGAGCAGTACAGGTTGAAGTTCAGAGATACCCAGAAGGCACAGACTCAGGACTGGACTGACTTTGTAGATTGTGCATCCAAGGCTCTGGAGGGTTGGCTGGTTGGCAGTAGGGTTACTGATTTCAAAGGATTTTATAATCTAATGATGAGAGAACAGATCCTTAATAATTGTCAAAACCAGCTTTTACACCAGTACCTGGTGGACTCTGATCTGACCTCTCCCCAAGAATTGGGAAAGAAGGCAGACAAATGGGTCAGAACCAGGGTAAGGCCTAAGAATCAGGGTGGTGACCACAAGAAAGATTCTACCAAGTCCGAAGAGAAAGGTGGGGATAAATCTAAGGATAAGTCCACTACAGGGCCCCAAAAGTCCTCTTCTGGGGGTGGGTCCCAAACTCCTTCCTCTCCTGAAAAGAAACCCTATTGCCATGTCTGTAAAAAGCCTGGGCACTGGAAATCTGATCCCAGTTGTCCCAGGATTGGCAATAAAGAAAATGTTCCTCCAACAACTACTACCACCCCTCCTGGTACTACCAGTAGTAATCCTCCAGTTGGGAGTAGTGCACCCAAAAAGTTAGGTGCTTTTGCAAGAGGAACAGAGGTGGGCCCTAGTTTAGACAGGACCCCTCAACAGACTCCTCAGACTCTGATGGTGGTATAGGATTTGCCACCTTTACCGTGGGTCCCACAGCATTGGGCAGGTACAGACTGGAGCCAATAATTAATGGTCAGAAAGCTGTGGCATTTAGGGACACAGGGGCTAGTGTCACCATGGTGGCAGGGAAACTAGTCCCCTCACCAGCTTTTACCTGAGTTTAAATACCAGGTGACCAACATTGATGGTGTCAGAACAGATCACCCCATGGCCATAGTCAATCTCAGCTGGGAGGGGGTCACAGGCCCAAAAAGAGTGGCAGTGTCCCCAACCTTACCTGTAGATTGCCTGATGGGCAATGATCTGGAAATTTCAGCCTGGGCTGGAATTGAACACCAAACCCATCTGAGGATGTTGGGTGTCCCTGTAAAGGTTAGTGGGGCTGTGATGGCCACAGCCCCAGCCCAAGATTTTGGAGAGATGGAGCCTGGAAGAATGGCCCACTCTCCCCCAGAAGAGAGCACAAGGGTTGAAGAAAAGTCTTCTTCCCTCCAGACAGTAGGTAAGGGTCAGCCTCCTCAGGGAACTGACCCACCCCTAGTGAAGGAACTGCCACAGAGGTAGTCAGGCCTGGCCTGGCCCCACCCCTGATGGCAGAGGACCCTTCCAAGGTGGTACCCAGTCTGGAGCAGGTAAACTGCCCTCTCTACCCTGCCTCAGTCAGCCCAGGGCTGCAGAGGTCAGGAGGTCGTGACCCCCAGGGCCCCCTGTCCAGAGGAACCCCCCATCAGCAGATTAGGGGCACCCAGTCTAGTAGCCCTAGCCAGGTGAAAATTCCTCAACCCACTGAGGGATCCCCCATACCTTTATGTAGGGACCTCCCCCAGAAGGACTCTGTTAGGCAAGGGCAAACCTGGGACCAAAAGGTTCCAAACATGCCATGTCCCTCCAGTGTTCCATCCAAAGGGACCCAACCCCCAGCTGTAGGCAGTCAAAGGTTGACCCTTAGAGCAAAGTGCAACTCAGTCATGGAAAGACAGGCATACATGGTGACCAGTGATCTGAGGTAGCTGAGGCCAACCTTCCTAGGGCCTCACTTCCCTACTCAGACACCCCACCAGCCTTGTACTTTACCAAAGCACACCAGAGGTAGTGATTCCCCATGGTGGAGACCCTCTCATACCCTTAGGGTGAGGGATTGCTTAGTGGACCATAAGACAGGGGGCAACCATGCTAGTGCAGGTGCTTCCTTATATGACCACTTAATCAATAAAGGCTCAACTGGTCAAGGTTAGCCTTATCTCCTTTCGTTTGGGGGGGTTATGTAGGAAGGTGGAATCTGACTATATGGTTGCCCCCACTTTTTTCCTGGTGTTTTGCTGGTTTATGACTTAGTTGGACTGGGACCCTGCTATTCAGGGCCCCAGTCTATCTGCTCTCTCTAAACGACATGGAGTGCACTCTAGGTGCACTAGTGATTGGATACTGTGGTGCCTTATGAGTCCCTAGTATATGGTACCTTAGGTACCAAGGGCATAGGTACTTCACAGGCCTACCAGGGGCTGCAGCATGTATTATGCCACCCCTGGGAAGCAGTCTAAATCTGACACCACAGGCCTGCTACTGCAGCCTGGGTGAGGTGGTGCCAGCACCTCTCACTGAGATATAGGTTTCCTATATCTCTCCTGCACACACATATAAACCTATCAGTCACCCCTAAGGCAGGCCCTATCAATCCTGAGGGCAGGGTGCTTGGCTTCTATGTGAGGGGGTGCCTCTGCCTGAGCAGGGCCCTCTGCAGCTCTCAGAGTCTATTCTCTGGTGCTGTTTGTGGATGCGGTTAAACCATATACTCTTAAGTGCATTATATCCTCGCGGTAAAATGCTAACTTTGGAATGGCTGCATCAAAACATGTCGTGTTTGGTGTCAAACATCTTGGAATACTACCCCCCGCCAATCCTGGCGGCGGGGGTAGCATTCCACCCTTCTAGAGGGATAAGACATGTACCTGCTGTGGAAACGCGGTAGAATCCTAAAGAGCCCTGGCATCACAAAATGGATGCCACCAGTCACAGACACTGGGCTGCCCTCCTGCTGATGACCGAAACTCGCAGTGGAGGAAGCCCAACAATAGGCATCCTGTCACAGGGAGGTGTAACCACCTCCCAGACAGGGTTTAGTGTATTGGGGCTGGGTGGGTGCACTCTTAGAGTGCTTTGAAGTCCTGCACTGGGGGAGCAGAAGGCTCCTCTGTGCATATGCCAGTTCAAACCGGCTCAGGGGCTACCTGCCCCTGCTCTGGCGCGAAACTGGACAAAGGGAAGTGGGTGTAGCCACCCCTCCCTTGACCCTCCCATAGGTGGGGTCATAGAGCTAGTCCATCCCCTCTTTTTAGTATAAGAAGGGGAACCCTTGAACTTGCTAGTTAGATAACCCCTGGACGATGCTCTACAGAAGAATCCTGGCCCTTCGACGTTCCACTACCTTTGGAAGACAGAAGAATCTCCCTTGGAGTCAAGGAGTGACTCCCCTGCTTGGCAGGCACCAAAAACGACAACGACGGTCGCAAACTACGCCGCTCCCGCCGGAGTCCAAAGTCCCTGCAGCCCAAGAAGTAGATTTCCTGACTTCTCCAAGGCCATCGTGAGTCCTCAGCGAAGCTGAGGCAAGTGGACCCCACGAGTGACGAGGAACCGCGACCCCTGGGTACCGTGCACTATTGTCGAGTGCAACCCCTTCACAACGTTCTACAAACTTGTGCTTTGGACCACATGTGGTCCCGACCTCCAGCAGGAATCCCTCTGAAGATCAGAGGCCTACACCGTCCCGAGTGACCGTGGGCCTCTGTTGAGTGATTCCGCCCGAGGTGTCTTTGCGATCCCTTGCCAGCCGGCTCGTGGGTCCCCAGAAGACTTCTTAAAGAAACCAAAGGGTTCTCCTGGTTGCTCCAGGCCTGCCCTGACTTACCCTCGCTGGGTGAGTCCCTCAGATCTTGCTGGTCTGTGCCATCGACTTTTCTTCATCTCCCCAAGACTTGCTCTTGCCAAGGCTTGTTGGCTCTAATCGAGTTGCCGACACCGTAGTAAGCTGCAGACTTCGTGGGACACACAGAATCCAGCTCCTGGTTGTCGTCGACACCTCCTGGACCTCGTGGCTGAAGAGTCAAGGCACCCACAACTGACCTGTATCAACCGACGACGGTGGGCATCCATCTTCCTTGCCCCGAGTCACTGCCAAGTGACTTTGAACACTGTCCCCTCTGCTTTCAGGTCATCCTTCTTCAGAATCCAGGCTTGGATTCCACCGGACACTTCTTCAGCTCCCGCAAGCAGCAAGTCTTCTTTGTTCGCCATTGAAAACGACGCCGCGACCCGACACCAAAGGACAACTATGCACCCGGCTTCCTGGGTGAGGTAACTCCAGCACTACGGTGCTCCTGTGGGTGTGGGCCCTAGAACTACTTACCCTGTAAGTGACTTGCTTGTAGGTTCTCCCGAAGTCTCCTAGAACTCTTAATTTCCAACCGCGACTTGCCCCATTGAAGTCAACGGCGATCCGCGCCTGTGTATCCACACTGCACGCGCCCCCCGTGGGTCCTTTACTTACCTGCCTTGGGTGGCTTCGTGAGACCCCAGCACTTCTGAAGGCCTTAGGCCTTGTCTCCCTGCAAGTCGTTGTTGCTAAGTCCCTTTTTTAGTATATGGTCTGGTACGCCCCTAGGGCCCCAGCCATATTTTGTGCTTAACTTATTGTGAAACGTTGATTTGTGCATATGTTTGTCTTCTAATCTCATAAAGAGATTAGTAGAGAGTTATTTAGAAATAAATACATATATATTTGATATATATACCTGTGTGGTGTCTTTTCATTTGGTGATTCAAGAGATTATATGGTAAAACAAGCTGCTTTACATTCCTTCAAGACTTAGCCTGAAGGCTGCTCTCCACAGCTACCACTAGGATAGCTTTCTTTAAAAGGTTGTCTTAAACCTATCTACCATAAGAGTCGATTTGCCCTGGTGCAAGGTGTCCACTTTAATTAGTGAACAGCATATACCAGGCCAACTTCTCACAGTCCCCCTTCTGCCAGATTATTCAGTAAGGCAATGGTATCTGTCACACATGCCTCTCGTGTTTTTGATGCCACCAGTAGGTCATCAATATACTGAACCAAAACCGATTTTTCTGGCATAATCAAAGTCTCCAGACATTTTTTGAAAATCTGATTAAAAATTGATGGACTCTCTGTGTACCCTTGGGGAACTCGGCACCATGCCAAAACACGGTCTCCGAACCGGAACGCACACAAATACTGGCTATCCGGATGTAAAGGAATTGAGAAAAATGCCTGACACAGATCAATTACTGTATACCATTCTGCATCACAGGGAATTTGATATAAAATCACTGCTGGATTTGGTACTATTGGACAACAGGGTACTACAATCTTATTTATTTTTCGTAAATCTTGTACTATCCTATATTTTCCGCTTGGCTTTTTAATTCCCATAATAGGCGAATTACAAGGACTGCTTAGTATTTCTCTTAAAATACCTTGCTCAATCATTTGGTCAATCACAGGAATAACTCCTGCTGTTGTCTCAGGACTCATTTTGTATTGAGGTGTGTTTGGAAATGTTGCACCCGTCTTCACCGCAACCTGAATACGATCCACACCTTTCATCAGACCAATCTCTTTTCCTGAGAAATCCCATACATCAGATCTTACTGTATTTCTCAACTCTGCAGGCAAATCTTCTTTAGTAAGAAGTGAAAACAATTTATCTGCTTCTGACCCTTGCTTCGCTAACATCATTTTAAACGCAACATCCTCATCTGGTGTTTGGAAAGCAATACCATATGGTGTACAATAAATAGTGCAATTCATCTTGCACAGTAAATCTTTCCCTAAAACATTTACCGGACTCGTATCACATACCATAAACCGATGCATATCTGTGAATCTTCCAATATGAACTTCTATTGGCTTTGTTATTGGGGTTTTGATATCCTGATTGGAAACTCATACGACTTGGATAGTTTCTCCCGAGAGGGGTAGGTTTGGAATTTCTGCTGCTCTCACAGTAGAACTGGTAGCACCAGTGTCCACTAGGAATGTAATATCATTACCTTCCACTTTTCCATCAACAAATGGACCTGACTGATCTACCTCTAGAGTTGTGCCAAGCACGCACTCTTCCTCCCCCTCAGGCACCGTCATTGAGATCAGTCTGAATCACTCTCATTGCACTGCAACAAGTATTGCGAAACCATTTGCACATTTTGATTCTAACCAATTTGTTCACCTGTGTGAAATCCAGTGTTCGCACTGTATCTCTGCACTTGAGCATTCACATTATTTGGCATAGGAGTTTGTGGTACCTGTAACTGTGGAGTAACTATCTGCTGCTGCTGTTGCTGTTGTTGATTCACAACCACCTCATTCTGCATCTGTGAATTAAAATTTTGATTTATCCCATTATTTTTCTGAGCAGATCTACACTTGTTCTTCCAATGCCCAAATTTTCGGCATGCGTGACAACGATATTTCTTTTTCATTTCATCTTTATTCATCTTACCTCTACATCTACCACCACTCATTATTTGACCATTCTGATTCTGACCTTTCATCTGAAAATCTGTTTGAGAACTACTGTTTCCTTCTTGTTGTTCTGCCACTTTCACTTGTGCCCACATAATTTTCTCTTTTAACTTCTTATGCCTCGATTCAATATCATCACTACAATACTTTGCATACCTCAGTATCTCATCAACCATTTTACTCTGCCAACAAATCAAATGTTGCTGAATCATGTTACTAATTTCTGGTTTTAATCCGAATACAAAACGATACACAAAATGTCCCATATCTTTATCTCCAATATTCTCAAACCCACTGTACTGTTTGAACACCTGTAACAACCTTTCATAATAAGCATGTACCGACTCCTTTGGTTCTTGAGTTGTTCTGTCAATTTTAACCCAATCTGTTTCTTTCGGAGAAATTTTTCCTTTCAGGTAAGTAATTACCTGATGATATTTCTTCATCACCTCATCTGAAGGTGCACCTGTTTTTGCATCACTAGGATATTCTTCTTTAGGCCAATCAACATCAATCTTACACTCTGTCCATAAATCTGCTGGAACAACAATCTCAAATAAACCATCCAAATCCTTCAGTAAGACCTTTGAAACCTTCACAAACCTCTCTACTTGTTTGTTCCATTCAACTGGCTTTTCCCTCAACCTAGGGAAGTCATTAGTAAAAGACAATATATCCTGTCTTGTCCAAGGAACCTGTTCTGACTCTCTTAGTGGAAATAAGACGCATTTTTATTGGCAATCATTTCTTCTTTCTTTTCGCCCATCTACCTTTCCACCGTTCTACATCTCCCCATTTCTTCAAGATGCTCATTAATTCTTTTATTTGCAATCTTTTGCCAGACGCATTCAAGCTCTCTAAATCCTTTTCAGTAAAATCCAGTCTATAGGTTTTCTGTAACACTCTTAACCTCTCTAAGTCCACTCCATATTCACAAGCAGCCTCTGTTAACTTTTCATGAAGATTTCTCGCTCCTTAAGTAATATTTTTGCACAGGAATAACAACTCCTCATCTCGATAATTACTCAATCTGTCTGGGCTTATTGTACCAATAATCATTTCTTCCAAATCCACTCTCAGTTTACTCACATCTCTACTCTGTGGTTGAGGTTTTCGCTTTTCCATTCCCCTTATCCAGTCATCTAATTCATCTGGTGAAGGTCCCATTGAACTCCCTGATACTGGAGTGACATTCTGCACTAATCTCCTCAGATCCATTTGCGCCCTTCTCTTAGGGGTTTCAGTTAACATTTCACAAACTGGCAGATCAATTATTGAAGTACTTGTTTCAGTTTGTTCAGCCTGATCGGTTATCGTTACCACTTTATTCCTGTCTCTATTCATTGGGACTGTCAACGCATGTGCTCTTGATATATTCTGGTTTTCTCCGTACAACGGAACTATAGGTCCAATTGTTACTGGCACTGTTAATGCTTCCGCATTCAGATTCAACTGATTAATTTTCTGAGTCAACTCCTCTCTTGTCCTATTCAGCATATCCATTTCACTTTCTTGTACTGCTCTAGTAACTACCGGGACTTGTGAAACCTGCGGAATTAGTGGGGTTCCCATTAATGGTGCATTTGGGACTGTTTCACTTGAGTTCTCTTGATAAGGTGGAGATCTTTTAGTCAAAATGTCATCTAACAACTCATCATCAGAATCACTTGCGTCAAAATCTATCTTTGATGTCTCTACCTTTTTCTTCTTTTCTTTACATTTGCCTCCAGTTGCTTCTTCAGCAACTAAAACTGGATACAAACCATCCGCTATCACAGCTCTCCTCCATCTTTTCATTTTATCATCCCGTTTTTCAAAAGGATACCTAGACATTATACTCCTATATCTCCTTCCACCCCTATACTTCTCTCGATCATACGCTTATTGTTCCCATTCCTCAAGCGCTTCATACTGTGTAGGTCTGGAATTTGGTTCTAAGGAGTTCATTCTTCCTCTTAAATTCTGGAGAATACTTACATTAAATGTACCATGCTTCGGAAAAGCTAAAACACCATCATCTTCTGTGTATTTCACCCAATTTTCTAACCAAGTACACATATGGTAACCACGTTCCAACATCATAAAAGAAGCAGCTGTTCTTGGAGGTGGAATAGGAATTCCCTCTCTTGTAACTATTGGTTTGTCCTTTTTAAAGAAACTCTTTATCTTATTAACCAACTTCATTTTTCCCAAATCTTCTTGCTAAATTACAATTCAATAAACAAACAACAAACTCTTTGTACTTCTGCTTATTCTATTTGCTAACAACCGTCCAATTCCAGCGCGACTCACACTAACCAACCAATCAGAACACTCTTACATAATCAGTACCTTGACCAATACCAGCGCTGCTCACAGTAATCAACCAATCACAGAACTTCGAACGCCAGCTGTCTGACCAATGCCAGCGCGGCTTTTTGTGACGTCAGTATTACTCCAACTACTGACCCTCCCTTTACAAAATAATACGGCAATGTTTTTCTATACTCTTCTCAACAAAACGTGTTAGAAAACAAACATAAAACAATGCTACCTTGTCTGTTCCACTAAATAAATAGATAGTCTTCACTTCAAAAAGAAAGATTCTCTCACTTCAAGTAAAATAACGACCAGCGCTATTCTACACCCAAACAAGCTATGGGAGGACTTGGTACTCCTCTAGGGATACTAGCCAAAGTTTCGGAAGAGGACTTTCACATGGAAAGAGGTCGTGGTACTCCTTTGGGGATGTAAGGCCAGAGTTTCGGAAGTGGACCCTTCCCTATTTCAAACAAAATCTACTCTCAAACGAAATAGTCCCTAATATAACACTAACAGCCTTTCGCCGTTAAGTATTATGACAACAGACAAAGTTCTTCTGCAGTGTGATACCTTATCCACACTATTCTTCTGCCTCTTCAGGCTAATACATTATCATCCCGGGATCTTAGGTAACTTCGTACCCGTACTTCAAGACAACATAGAACAAAACACTAACTTTTCATGTTAAGAAAACAAATAATCGATAATTATTACCAAACTAATCAATAATAAACCATCCTCTGCTACCAAAAACTGATCCAGCGCCAATTAGGGATCGATAATCGATAAAACACAATCACTGGTCCATACTCATACACCCAACACATAAATCCCTGTTGCACTGTTTCAAGTTTACGTTAAATCAGTTGTTCACAAACTACAGGCTCGTCCTAACACACAAGATACATAATTGAACCTGTAATCAGCTCTCTTTCCTCTGGTCGACGGACCATTAGTTGAGAAGTCGATGGCAATAATTAGAAACTAACTATCATTCTATACTACTAAATAAATCAAAAACTCGGAATAAGGTTAATAATATTTATCGCAAATAATGTGAAAGTAAATGCTCATCATGTACAGTCTTACAAGGCAAACAAAGTATAAATCACAGAGAGAGAGAGAGAGAACATTTATCAAAGCAAAGGTGTCAAACTCATATCACAATGAATGGAATGCAATGAAGGAGTGGATAGATGAAGAGACATAAGTTTCAAAGACAAATGTACATTTGCAAATGATTATGCAAAATACAGTTTTTAGCTATACTAACCCAAGTATTTTAGTGGAAAATCTACCCCTTGGCCGTGAGAATAGATGGGGATTCCCCGGGAAAGTTCAGGGAAGATGAGTAGTAGGACAGGAACAGGAAACAGGTAGATATCTATCTGCATACAGCAAACCGACGGACAGCGACGATCTCCCCTCTCTAGCTTCTTCAAAGGCACGAGCTCTCTAACACCCCCAGACACCCCAGTTATACTCTAAAAACCTTAATCTTAATGTCCAACCCACCATTGTAGCAACATTTTCAGAATCTTATTCTCTCATTGGTCAGTTTAGGGGGTGTTCTATCACACCACCATAGTCACGTCCATGTTTTCAAAGCATTCTTTGTTTAATATTTCTAGCAATACGTAAACCACGTCTCATGAATACACGCTTCCTTCAACTAGTAACATGTTTCAAATCTCTACATTTTCATTGTCCGCCTCTGCAGCTTCCGCGGAAGAAGTTTGTACATTTGCTCATGGTCCCACGGCCATCCTTCCGTTACTTGGCAGACATACAATGATTCTCGAAGGTCATCAACATTGCCTTCTCCATTCTCTCTCAGAGCTCGATTTTCAGCTTTTATTAGTCTTTCTTTTTTTAACCCCTCAAACTCGTCATGCAACGATGTAGGCCCATGCAAGCATCACTACGATGAATAAAACACAGACATTATTAATTTCATGAAATATAATTTCTCTCTGTTTTACCGCCCACCATTTGCACTATCCCACGTTATTTGTCTAACAAAGCATTAACGTGCAGAAAGCAGCATTATTATTATTTTTATTTTCAAGCAGAACGCGAATGCGGCCTAGACTTTCATGCATTAGTCCACGCATTAGTGCACGCATGCGCATAAGCATTTCCTCATGTTTTCGTGATTTTGCATGTTAGTTTCACCGCAAACTGTTAGTAAATGTTACAGAGGAATTAATCCGAGCAGGTTTTATTTTCTCAAACCCTGCTCCATCACACTTTCATGGGTTCCTGGAAAAATAAAGACAGGCGGCATCTGTATCACAGGCATAAATGCCTATGGTTAGGCAAAAATAGAGAATATGGAGTCTCAGCCTGCTCAAGATGGAGTCTGGCCTTAGGGACTTTACGTCACACAAAAAGAGGCCATGTTTCTGCTGTCATACAAGTAGATGGCACAATAAGTGCTGCAGTTCACAGGTGACATTTAACCTCACATGCCATGGGTGTAGTTTTTACACCATATACTATGGTCTTACTTGCGAGTTAAATATGCCAATCAGGGATCAGCCAACTTCCATAGTTTAGGTGTCGGAGCACAAACACTGGGCACTGGACAACAGTACCCCAGTGTGTAAAGTAAAAAAAACAGCAAATAAGCAAATAGGGGCATTTTCTCACATGTGGTAAGCACATTGACTGTATTTTTAACTTTTTAGCATATGCATCTGCTTGATGCTCCTAAGGCGGTAGAGCATGTATAATCTGTGCTTTTACCCCAGGTACACAACAAGCATGAAAAAGTACAAATCTGGCTCATGACATGAACCTCAACGGCTTCAAACCCCAACTTTCACCAAATGGCAAGGCACTTGGATTGACCTTGAACACCAACCTCACCCTCAAGGAATACATTGACAAAAAAAAAAAAAAAGACGACCTGGTACCAGTTCTTTCTTATAAAGAAAGTGAAGTGTTTCTTCCAGAAAGCAGATTCAGAACTGCTGTCCAAGTCCTCGTACTCTCACTTCTAGATGGTGGTAATGCCCTGCTCTTTGGCCTTCCAGACTCCACAGTGGCACCCCTTAGGGCATCCTACATGCCTCAGCATGCCTCATCCATGGCATGAAGGAATATGTTCACATCACCCCCATCCTGAGTGAACTACATTGGCTGCCCTTGACCGGCCCACATCATCTTCAAAACCAGCTGCATCATTTGCAAAGCCATCATGACCAGTACCCCAACAAATTCACCATCTCTGGTGGTTCTCAGCACACCCACAGCCAGGAAACCATCAGAATGAAGCCTAAGAAGAGTAAAGAAGAAGAAACAAGGCAACTGGAACCTAGGATCTTAAACAAACATTGCCGTATCCATAAGGACTGCCCAATGTTCCAGTTTAGGAAAGAGTTAAAGACCCACCTCTTTAAAAACAATAAATCACAATGCAGTAACAAATAAATATCCAGCTACCTCTCGTATCATGCATTGACTGTGTGCTTGGCTTTGACCCTGTATGGCGCTCTGCTGTCTTTTTGGCTAGGTTCACGCTATACAAATATCACATACATGCATAGTGTATGTTGTCCTACCTTTAAAAAAATCTTTTTCGGTGTGTTCCTTATCATTGACTATCTACCACTGACTTAGTTGTGATTATGTAAGAGATCTTTATTGTCATGACAAATGCTTGAGACGTTTGTCTGGCTTACAACTGACTGAAACATTCGGGCATTCACAAAGGAGGGTCCTAATAGCTCCATTATAATTATGTTTTTAATCTTGTTACCTACCAATACACATTTCTCATCTTATAACCACTCTTAATAAAAACAGGGCTCAAGAGAAGAACATACAAAATTGCTACTTATCGGCCCAATGTAGACCCTGAATCACAGGTAGGGTTGAACACAATGATGAATCATATCACATAATGTGGGTGAGAATTCAGTGTTCTTATTAACAGACAATATATGTAGGATGAGACTCCCCTAGACAGCTAGTGACAAGGGTGTCCCTGATCATAGGAGTTGAGCACATCACACCCTTCTAGGCGGACAGGGTACTTTTTTGTTATATGTGGTCCTGATACCTGTAATATGTATGGGTGTGTCTCCTTGCGATTCTGCATTAACTGCCCTGATGGAATTTGAGGCACTGCTTCAGATTCCTTGCAGGGGTCTTGACAGTGGTCATTCCTTTCTTTTTAAATGATGTTACTTTATTTCTCTCCAGAGTGGACCTGCTTTTTTCAAGAACCCATAGGCTGCTACAATAGGACCGTTCTTTTCACTGGGCATGGTTATGTGCAATTCTATCCCAGTGTGCTGTAGTTTTAGTAACTTTGTTCCACCTCATTACTTTGCGGTTGGTCTCGAGGGATCCTTGTTTCTGACCTCCATTTTTGTATAGACTACAGTGATTTGAATATAGATATCCTGCTGTGGTGACATTCTGGGTTTGTGTGGTAGATGCTGCTACCCAAAGAAACCAATCATTCCTTCAATCCTTTGTGTTGGCCTCGCTTGGGATTCATTACTCTTAATTTTCCACAGTGGCATTTCTTGGTTGTTTGCTAATGTGTGGATAATGAAGATTACTGACAACCAACCATTTTAAAGCATTCTCGGTGAATGAAAAGCAGGCCACAAGTTGTAATGGATTTTCTGTAACATATAAATCAGTTCCCTTGTCAACTCTCTGGTCTATTATTGTGCTGAGTTGTTGCCTTCATATTAACAGTTCTTGGAGATAATAGCTGTTCACCATGTCCATGTATTCAAGGTGAACTCATTAACACAAAAAGTTAAAGAACACCAGAACACATTTAACATGCCATCATTAGTAATTCTTACCGATAATTTTACTATAATGTATAGAACCTCCAAAATGGTACAATGTGTGCCTTTTTTAAAACTTGAAAAGAAAAAAATATCCTTCATATCTGTAATCCCACTTAAGAATCCTCTAGCGGTACTTGTCAAATGCTCTCTTTTGTGTAATGAATGAGAGTACATGTTCTCTCCAGAACACTAATGGTTTTGATCAGGATAATTAGCTCATCTTCAGCTTTTTCCAAATGTGAAGTATTTTGTGTATGCTCTTATGGAGTGTTCTTTGCAATCCCTCTGCAGAACGTCTTCTAGTTTTCATGTCACTTCTGTAGACAGCTGCCACTGAGATAAATACAGGCAGAGAGGGCACAATTAGTCATTTTACTGCAGGTCCATTGAATGCATGTGTATCTCTCTAACCTGTAGGTTTATTTATTCTAAAATGGTCCACTCACTTTGTGTCTGTGCTCAGCATTTAAAGACTTCAAGCCTGATTCACAAAGGTAAGTTATTCTTTTGAGTAAGTTTTACACTCTGTAATTCCCAATTCTTTATTTGGTGTTTAAACCATAAAAGTGCATCGTAACATTAAAATAAATAAATATCCATAAAACACAAAGTATAAAATCGTTAAAATACATAAATCAGGCAGTACATACCATTACAAGTTTAAAAATATAATCTCCCTGTAATACATAAAATTAAGTAGTGCAAACCAAAGCATTCTATAGAAACATAGAGCCTTGTTCCAAAACTAGTGCTGTTGCTTCGTATCATCCAACTCATTGCATATATGAGACGTTATACAAAGCGCAAAACAAAGGGGCAGCTCGACTAGGCCCCCAAATTAAGGGTTTGAAGGAGGGCCATTACTAATTACATCACAAAAAAGATCCACCCTAGGACCATCTTTAGTTGATTTAAAATATTTACTTTAAGGTGCATCTCCTAAATCTGGGTTAAATTGCCACATCATCTTCAACTCCAATGGAGTTACTTCACAACAGCGCAAAAAATGGATTCCTTTGTCTCAGCTGGCAGGATCCTCAGTGCCATTACACATTGCCTCACCTCCAGTTGCTAACAGATTTAGAGGATCCGGGATTTCCTAGGCTGGACATAAGAAGGGCAAGAGAAGAAAAAGTGCTGCAAATTCTAGTCTGGGTACTGACACACTGGGCAGGACAAGCTCATGTCCACCTTGGATTTCCATTTTGCACAGAATGACTGCAAAGGAAGTGTGCCATGTCTAAACCTAATTTATGGATGCCTGAACAAAGGGGCTGAAATGTAGTTTAAAAAAGATTTGCACATAATGTATGATTTTATATCTAAAAAAGTAACAGTTAGAGTTCCTTGCTAATGCTCACCTCACTCGCCCGTTTATGGGCCCAGAAGCTCCCTTAAGTGCATTCTTGGAAAGAGACAAGGGGCTATCCCAATCATTCCAATAGTCCTCTAAACCAATTTGTTTACGTGTTTAACTAATTTAACAGGTCCAGTGGATCTTGTGGTTCTTATGTAGTTCAACTATTTCTTTAAAAGCTTTATAATACTCTACTAACGCAGGCAATAACTTAAGTCTTCTCCAAAACAAAACTAGACTCAGCTGCGCTCTGTGGACAATTTCTTTTACACCTAGATCCCAGCTCAAGGGTAGCAAGGGCATGCTCTTTGGGAGCCCAATCAGAGATTTCAAGAAATTATTCTCAACTTTACCCAAACAGGACAATTCTGTAAAACCCCACATCTCTGCTCCATGAAGGGCACTACCTTTCGCCTTCACATTAATATACTTTTAATGGAGGTAAACTTGTCTAGTCTTAGACTCCCTATAAATTCTCCGTATCCCAGACACATGGTGACATAAATTCATACTACTCTTTTTCCCCTGTAAAGACCAAGACATATTATGGGTGAATCGTATACCTAGGCAGTCATATTCTAAGACTCTTTCTAGTTCTGACCTCTCCAATGTGATACTTCTGCTAAAGGACCTTTGCGGGCGAATAGTCATAAATTTAGTTTTTGATTTATTTATTTTCAGCCCTCTTTCTAAACAAGTCCGCAAACTGATCAACCAGTGTCTGCATACCCACTGGGGTCTTGGACACCAGCAGAGTATTGTCTGTGAACAACAGAAGTGGAACTTTCTTTCCTGCAATCTTTGGGGCATCACTATCAAAATTTGTCAGGTGAGTCGCCACGTCATTGAGATATAAGGAGAATAAGGTCAGGGCCAATACACAGCCTTGGCGGACCCCTTTGGGAATTGCTATCCATCTTGTTAACTCCCCCTGTGAGCCCTACCTAACCTGTGCGTAAGTATCCTAATGTATTCAGATTATAATACTTAATAAATCTTCAGGGACCCGTTTCCCATTGTTGCACCTCCCAGAGGTTTTGCCTAGGGACCATATCGAATGCAGATTTAAGATCCACAAAGACCATATGCAGATATGCAGATGCCTTTCAGAGGACCACCGTCTTCCAATAAATCGCCATAATCCTAAAAACCTGGTCAATGGTACTAATACCACTCCAGAATCCTGCTTGCAAATGAGACAAAGCCTATGTCTCTTCAATCCAATCCAGGAGTCTCTTTGGTATCTGCCTGCTAAATACCTTCTGCGTGACATCATTGAAACTAATGGGCCTATAGGCGAATCCCTGTAGCACATATTGTATATTGGGACTATCTCCATGGCCCTCCAACTAGTGGGTATTTTGGGCACCTTAAAAATCACATCTGACAAGATGTTAATATATATAGCCCAACTCTCTTTGCGAAACAAATCACCCGGGACCCCGTCTGGACGATAGGCTGCTACAATGAAAACAGAGTTAATTGCAGCTAGGGTTTGGTCGTATGATAGTGTAGTTTTTAATTAATATAATGTTTCACCATTTGCTTCTGGGGCACCCCCCCCCTCAATGGCTAAACCTGATGCAGAATCAAATAGTTCAGAAAAGTGAGTATACCAGACCTCCGGATGAATAGTATTGGCCAAATAATCTTTGGGGTTCTGCCCCCTATTGGCTACCAAGGACCAACACGTTAACATCCCTAGAAATCCCAGCCTCATATAGTTCCTCCCAAATTTGATTTTCCCAGCTAGTGCGAGCTTTAGCCTGGGCCCGTTTATACAGCTTCCGCTGCATCTTAACTTGCACCGGATCCCTACCTTTCAAAGCTACGTACAGCTGTTGCTTGGCTAGTTTACATTCTTTATTGTACCATCCAGTAGAGAATTTTCCCTTTTCTTTAGGTTTCCATTGGCCCTGTATAAAGCAGTCTCCCAGAGTTTTGAAGAGCTTTGCATGAATTGTCTCAACTTCCTGTAAAGAGAACTGCGAGGGCAGGGGGTAGTTCTCCAGACTCTCTATAGCCTCCTGCAGTGCTTAGTCTTAGCCATTGCTAATTCCGGACGAGATGCCTTATTAGCCCATTTAAGTCTTCATTTATCATTTGAGGGATTTAAATTATTAATACAGGATAATGGGACTTGCTCATGATGGGCGATCAAATTAAACAATTTACAAATGACGGCATTATGGTCGCTATCGCATCTAGCAATTATAATACTATCATTGCCAAATTTCCACAAAGTAAGGGAAAGCAAAATATAGTCTATCCCACTAGTATGACAAATTCGATTATAGGTATGTAAAGCATGTAAGTCTAACTTTGTCCACCCATCGCAGACCCTCAATCCACAAGCTAGCGTAAATGACAGCAGCTGGTATGCTAACTCTGTCCAAGAGTTTGTCGCCCCCCTACATGCTGGATGTGGGCGGTGTTGGTCCCATCAAGGGGCTATAGACCATCTAGTCATGCTTATGCTTGGGCATGATATTCACTTCTTAATGGGGTGCAAATATTTGCAGGAGGATGGGAAGCCTGAGCAAGAGGTTGCACCGAACTGTCTTTTGGTGCTAGACGTCTGTGAGGGGGCTTGGCTAACTCCAGCCATCTGATCCCTTTTTTTGTTTTGTTCTGCCATTAACTTAGAATGTGCCCCATTGGACAAGGGGAGAGTAGGTAGACTTATTATTACACACTGTTCCTGTGGGTTTAAATTTTTCAACCTCCACAGTCACAACCACCAATTGTGCCCGCAGATCAACAATCTCTTCCTGCAACCTCTTAACAAGAGCGATAACTCTAAACATATCTGCTCCCTCATCAATACCGGATCTCATGTTCAATACTTGGCCAGCCCGAGATTCATTAGGCTTTGTATGAGTTTCGTTCCCAGCCCACCTTTCTCCACATTACCAAAGTCAGTTTCAGTGTCTGCAAGTACAGAAAATCTATTAGAACATAAAGTCACATGTTCAATCGGATCTAACCCCTGGTTAAACGGGCCAGTTATAGAAGGATTAGCCTTATTCATCCCTGGAATTTCAGATTCCTGAGAAATATTGGCACTCCAGGGCAGGAGATTAGATTTCTATTTTGTGGCAAATATTAGATATATTTTTCCAGCCTTCTCCTTCCTCAATTGTTGGTCTTTCATAGCCTTTTTCCCCCCAGGAGGAATTCCACCTCCCCAATTAAAATATCTATATCTTCCAGTGTGGTATCAGCCATGGAACTAGAAGGAATCGGTTCAGAAACAACCCAGGATCTTTTCATCTTCTTCCCAGGGAGGGACTCGGTAGCCTTGCATTTACCCATCCCAACAGTCAGAAGCAATGAACAATAAAAACTTTCAATTAATAGTTACCATCCAAATTGTAGGTCATCATTTGGTCAAACGCTGCCCCAGACAAATTGAAGGTGGAAACCATAGCAGAAAGGAAAGCCAAGGGGTGTGGCCCTGCCCTGCCTCTTCCTGGCGGTGAGGGGCGCAGGATGGGCCTGCCCTTGGCCTGGGCTTTGCCCGGGCCCGGCCAGCACGTGTCCTGCGCCGCAGGTGTCTTCTCCATGCTTTAAGCGCATCAGGTGGCAGCGGGAGGTAGCTGAGAGCAAGCCCCTCCTCTCAGGGCAACAGACTTCTGGATTGTGTGGTCCATGAAACAGCAAACCTCAGCACTCTTTCGGTTTTCATGAACACCAAGAGAAAATGTACTACAAAAGTGTAAGTTATATGTCTCTGCCTCAAAATAATGCAATTGGCTTTTTCCTGTGTGGGCGGGTGATGCCCCTCCCTAAAACTCTCCCTGACCCTCCCTAATCTCCTCTTATTACCCAAATTCCATCCCCTTTAGCAGTAAGTCTCCCCCTATTCCCGTCCACTTTCCTGTGTCTCTCCACATTTACTTCTTAAGTCTATACTTACATGTGTGCAGAATTCACTGGTCGGAGGACAACTCAACAACATATAATATAGGCAAAAGACAAACTTTGTAGTATGTTTTGAAGTATCTCAAAACGTCCAACAGAGTGCAATTTGTGTATCATGCCCTTCTTGCGGTACCACTACATTCCCAGCATGACCTGTATAGTTTTACAGCATTCATAAATAAAGATATCCATACTATTAGTGTTAGTTAGTTAGTCTCTAGGACATTTTTCTGTATTGCACATGGTGTACAGCATGGTAATACTCACTGGTCTCTAAGTGACTGCAGGCACGGCTTCCCATGTTTATTCAACAAGGAAAAACTCACAGAAATTGCTGACTATTCATTGAAGATATCCATTGCAAATAATCAAGCCGCTAAATACACTATGATTCTCTATTGTCTTTCTCCTTCCCATTTTGGAATTTCTTTTAAATTAAAATTTTCATTTTCAAGCCACTAAACTCCCAATAATCAGGTAACTGTCAGACCATGACTGGTGAACCCTCCACAATAATCACACAGTGTGTGGGTAGAATTTGAGGCCAACAAAGTTCTTGCATCCTACGTGCATCCCCTCTGAAATTCAATTTGTTACATTATGTTTTCAAAGTGGTGCAGTGGTAGTTTTGCATTACTCTTCAGTTCTTGCATGGTGCAAAGTCAGCATTGCATCACATTAAACTTTTTTAATGCATACAAGGCTGGTGTTCTGATGCAAAACAATTGCAAAACCAATGCACTGATATTTACTAATGTAACACAGACTCATGCAGTATAACGCAAAGTCAAATTGTGTAAAAATAATCTCTATGCTTGATCCCAGTAGGCATAAAAAGTGGTGCAATTGGCACAATATATTTAAAAGCATTACATACTTCATCATTCATTCATTCACACCCATGGACGTTTTCATGTTTAGAGTCAGCTCACATCTATGACAATGCAGTCTTCAAAGAAGGAGGAAGGAGAGACTCTTGCAACAGAGGACCAGCCTCATTGACCAAAGGAAGGATAATGTGATTAAATAGCACAGACTGTGGAAAGAAAACATATTTGCTTTACCTGGACAAAATTGGACTCACTTTATAATCCAACCTGGATGCTCACATGCAATACCACCATATGTCAAGATACTGTCAGTACTCCATCAGGTTGCATCAGGATCATTCCAAACTACTTTTGCCAGGATTGCTTGAATTTCACAGAGTGAACTTTCTTCTTTGTACCAACTGTTCTAGATGCCATTAATAAAATTAGCCCTCAGTTTTTTCATTTTCCAAATACTCTTGCAGAGCAAATTCAGATCAAGCAAGGATTTTATAAGGTTGCTCAATTTCCTGTTGAGTTTGGTGCAATAGTCTTTACTCACATACAATTAGTACCTCTAGCAGCAACTGCAAACCTGTATAGGAATCAGAAGCACAATTACTCTAATAATATGCAAGCTATTATGGGCTCTTAATACTATTTCAACAAATACTGTTGCAAAATACCCCGTAAGTGCCCATGATGTCAGATTTGATGTTTAATGGTTGTCTGATGAATGTTTCTATTTCACCACACAAAATCATCTTTGAAGACATCAAACATTTTGTACATAAACTTCAAAAATGATCTAGACACATCCAAATTACAGGAAATTGTTAAATGTGTCTGGATGACTATGTTTTTATGTCATTTAACCCCATGTTTTACACGTACTTGATGGTTTGAATCTATTTCATAGAATTGGACAGTGTGATACCATTACCCATTGGGCACTAATTTGTTTTCCCATCTGAGTATGTTTGATGCAGATGCAGCCATGCGAACTCTGTTATTCCAAAGTTCATGAATATAGCAACATTTTATATGGTGCCTGTACAGCAGTTTTGTTCGACAGGTGACATATGTTTTACAAAAATGAATTATATCCAACAATTTATATTGTATTTTTTTATTAGGTCATCAAAGTTATTCTCTCCAGCCATGGCTAACAAACCCAATTTAGAAGCCCTAAAATGAAGGTTAAAAGAAATATAATTTGGCCTTTAAAAAATATGAATATCAATGAATGGACATTTGGAATTTTGAAATCTAGGTATTGATATTTTTGTGGTCGACGTCTATACATTCCCCAGATGGTGATCAAAATGATTGTAGCATGTACCACTTTTCACAATAATTCTGCCAGTGCCTCTATTGATTGAGAAGATTTGTCTAATGTGAATGGAGATACATCCAATGCTAATAATTCTTAAACTCAAATGGATTCTCAGGCTGTACGTGTTTGAAGCAATGACAAAGTTCAAATATTTTCTGATGCATTAAACATTATCATTTCAGTGACATTTATATATTTTTCTCAACAAAATGTTTATTGAAATATCATATGATTTATTCCAAATAAAAAAATATTGTGAATAATGCATGTCTAATCATTTCTAATAAAGTACAATATAACAGCCCCCTATTTTAGTTTTCCATCTAATGATAGAAGCATAGATTGTTTATTTTACATTAAGCCTTCTCCGTCTTTAATATTAAAAAACAATTAAAACTGTATGTTTGGTTGTTAAAATGTAAAAAACATATATTTTGCTTTAGGAATTGTAATTTACTGATAATAATTACCACCAACTATTTTTAAATAATACAGAAGCAGATTATTTATGTTTAATAACATTTATTAAGAATAGCAAATATATAATAAATAATTAAATATTTCCTAAAAAAACTGCCTTAGTACAACACTATATAACTGTAAACATATCTAATCTAACTTAACCTAAACTACTCTATAATTTATTAAAATACACATATATTTATATATAAAATCCAGACTCACTCCCCCAAAAATATATTACTATTTTCTTATCTAAAACACATATACATTAATGTAAACATATGTTATTAAGCTAAACATTTACTATTACATATATTTATACTTAAACATTAACTCCCCTCCCTGCCCTGTAATACACACATATAATAAAATACCACTAAACTGTTAAATAGATATCTAGTCTAAAACTAACTTTATCTATGCTAATCCTAAATCTAAATACCTTAGAACACTGGTCTTTAAGCCTTTCAACGCCCCGTGCACTACAGAAGTTTTCACAAATATTTTATTAAACTGGCAATGTATAAATGAGTCTAAACATACTTAAACATTGCAGTTAATTTCAAACACCTCTTTTAAAAATGCAATCAAACACATGATTACCAAACATGCTATTCTGGTCAAAAGACTGTTATCAGCATGATGCTTCTCTTGGTCATAGCCTGATGCCCCCCCCCCAGGATCAATTAAGGCCCTCCCAGGGGAGCCCACCCCTAGTTTAACGACCACTGCCTTTGAACAATAATTAGAATGCCTATAAATCGACAGTGTTCTACCACCAATATAGTGACATTTGCTTCCAAAAGGTAGTCTATTGCTGGTTTTGAGCCACTGTATATAATGCATCATGATCGCCATGTAAAATAATAGTTTTTGAGAGTGAGGTTCAGAAAGAGGCAAGAGAGGTGCAGAAAGAGGCAATACAAGTGCAGAAAGAGGAAAGTGAGGTGCAGAAGGAGGCAAGAGAACTACAGAAGGAGGCAAGAGAGTTGCAGAAACAGGCAAAAGGGGTGCAGAAAGAACCAACAGAGTTGCAAAAAGAGGCAAGAGGGGTGCAGAAAGGGGCAAGAGAAGTGCAGAAAGAGGCAAGTGAAGTGCAGAAAGAAGACAGTGAGTTGCAGAAAGAGGAAGAAAGGTGCAGAAAGATGCAAGAGAAATGCAGAAAGAGGCAAGAGAGGCACAGAAAGAAAATAGGTTTGTGCACCATTAGTACCAATTTAACACCCACATTTAGCAATAAGTAACACGTGACCATTCCAGCTTTGCAAAGGGCCTTCCACCATGCTGTAACACATGAAGCTGCATTTTTGGGAACATTTGAGCCGTTTGAGCTAGAAACAAAGCTTTTTTTGTTCAAATCTGCAGATTATGCAGCAGATGATGGAATATTTGGCAAATGCGGAAAATGTTTAGTTATGTGACAATTGGTGCAGCCGAACAGTCACATAATTCCAGTGCCCTGCTCATACCTTCGACTAGGTCCAGAAGTGCTCCTCAGTAGTTCCTTCTTTTTTTGTGTCTCATTGAGTTTATAGTTTAGCTTCTATGGAAATGAGGAAGACTAGACCTGAGGTTACCACTCCACAACACAGACTACAATACCACATATTTACTCTCCAAAACACATAATCCCACTCCACATAATTCCTATACACTAAATACTACATACTTTCTATTCACATAATTTCACTGCACAAAATACCACATAATTCCACTACACACAACGTACATCCACGCTACACCAAAAACATTAGTAAAAAACTTTTACATTTACAACGCCAATAGCTCTAACTCTCGCAAATGCGAAACCTATTACATTGCAAATGCTTCTTTAACTAGTAGTCGCGTTTGCAGAGTGGTGGAGAAAGGGTGCTGGGCCTCTGACCAGTGCTCAGGAATTCCAGTGCGTAGAACTTAGAGGAGGTACCAGGAGGGCTTCTTGGCCCCCAAGGTCCCTCAGGAGTAAAGTGGACTTCATCCCCCATCCCGTAGTCTGCCAGGAGGTGCGTTTGCAGAGTGGTGGAGAAAGGGGGCGTGGTCTCCGAAGACGTCTCAGCAATCCTACTGTGTGAAACTTACTGGAGGTAACAAGAGGGGTAGTTGGCCCCTAAGGACATCCTTGGGGGCCAACTACCCCTCCTATTACCTCCAGTAAGTACCACACAGCAGGATTCCTAAGTTCTCATAACAGGCCACGCCCCCTTTGCCCACCACTCTGCAAACGCACTCCCTGGCGTGCTCTTGGATGGGGATTGAAGTCCCCTTCGCTGCTGAGGGTTCTTAGGGGCCAACTAGCCTACCTCTTACCTCCAGTAAGCCCCACACAGTGGGATTGCTGAGAGGTGGACACAGGCCACGCCCCCTTTCTCCACCACTCTGCAAAGCGCCTCCTGGCGCGCTCTTGGGTGGGGGATGAAGTCCCCTTTCCTCATGAGGGTCCCTGGGGGCCAATTAGCCCTCCTGTTACCTCCAGTAAGCCCCACACAGCTGGTTTGCTGAGAGTGCTCAAAGGCCATGCCCCCCTTTACACCACTCTGCAAACATGGCTCCTGGCACACTGCTGCTCGGGGGATGAAGTCCTCTTGTGTCCTGAGGTCCTCAGGACACAAGAGGACCTCATTGCCCCACCAGCAATGCGCCAAGAGGCGCGTTTGCAGAGTGGTGTAAAAAGGCGCGTGGCCTCGGACCACCTCTCAGCCATCCCACTGTGTGGGGCATACTGGAGATACCTGGTGGGCTAGTTAGCCCCCAGGGACCCTCAGGAATGAAGGGGACTTAATCCAGGGGGCGCATTTGCAGAGTGGTGCAGGGAGGGGACGGGTCCTCTTGCGAGATGCCGGCTTTTCTTTTTTTTTAAATAATTAAATATTCGGGAGGGGGGCCGCATGGCTTCCCCTTCCCTGGGCCACTTCTGGTCCCAGGGACCCCATTCTCCGGGGCCTTGCCAGCCGTTAGATTTTTTTTTATTTTGGAGGGGCGCTGCAAGGCCCCCCTTTTAAGGCCAATTATGGCCCCGGGGACCCGATCCCCCGGGGCCTGGCCAGCCTTCTTTTTTTTACATTTTTTTTGGAGGGGGGCCGCGTGGCCCCCCTCCTCAGGCCAATTATGGCCCCAGGGATCCCATCCCCGGGGATGGCCTAATTTTTTTTTTTATTAATTATTTTTCCCGGGAGGGGGGGGTGGCCCCCCTCCCCTGAGCCTCTTCTGGCCCCAGGGACCCCATCCCCCAGGGCCAGCCCTCAAGTTGGGGACCGTGGGGGGAGCCCCAATGCCCCCACGGTTCCTGCCAGCTCCCCGCCTCCTGCGGGAGCCGGCATTGCTTTTGGGCAAGGGGAGCTGCCAGCATGCAGCCCCTCTTGCCCAAAAGCAATACTGCTTCAACGAAGCAAAGCAGTGTTTGCTATGGCAGGGCGGGAGCCGTGCTCCTGCCCTGCCATAGCAAACGGGAATGTCCTGGTGGTGGGCACCCCGGGACATTGCAGGAGCCGGCCCTAGGGGTGGCAGTCCCCAGGGCCATCAAGGGCTCCAGGAGGGAGGCCCCCCTCCCAACATAAAGATAGCCCCGGGGAGGTGGTGGTCCCCGGGGCCCGGGGGTCCACAACGGACCCTAGTGTTTAAATATACAGTGCCCTGGGGAGGTGGTGGTCCCCGGGGCAGTGTGGGGGGGCTCGAGCCCCCCACACTAATTATTTTTCAAAGCCCCGGGAAGGTGGCAGTCCCTGGGGCTTGGGGGTGCCCGCGAGGCCCCCCCACCCTATTTTAATAAAGCCCCGGGTAGGTGGCGGTCCACCCTTATTTGAATAAAGCCCCGGGAAGGTGGCAGTACCCAGGGCTTGGGGGGGCCCGCGAGGCCCCCCGCCTATATTTAAATTATGCCTCAGGGAGGTGGCAGTCCCCGGGGCTGCGGGGGGCTGCATGCCCCCCGCATATTATGAATAAAGCCCCGGGGAGGTGGCGGTCCCCAGGGCTGCGGAGGCCCCTGCGGGCCCCCGCTATATAATTATACATTGCCCCCCGGACCTGGCCCATCCGAGGGCTTATGGATAATGAAGCGTGGGAGCCCGCGCTTTGTTTTTTTTTTTTTTTTTCGGCCGGATTCGCGCACCCAGCGCGAATTTGGCCGATTTTTTTTTTTAAATGCTTTTTTGGGCCCTGGGGGTCCTTGTGGGACCCCCTGAGCAGGCCTAGGGGGTCAGGGTGTTTCTACCCTGCCCCCTTTTCTTGTTTTTCATCTTTTTTTCACCTTTTTTCTTGTGACTCGGTTACCGAGTCACATGATAGCTGCCAACACTTCCTGGTTAGGAGTGTTGGCAGCCAATCAAAATGAAGCTCGTGCTCGGGAGGATTCGCAAATCCTCCTCGGTGCTCAGATATCGATATTTTTATTTTTTGAATTTGTCAGGAACTACTGAACGGATTTACATCATTTAAAAAAAAAGGTCGCTTTCTGAACCAAGAGCTATCTTTTTGCCAAATTTGGTGCAATTCCATTCAGCAGTTCGGTCTGTAGCCTGTTCCAAAATTCCTATGGAAATTAACATGGGGAAAACGCGTTTTGGGACCCCCCTTTTTTCTGGGCCCCCGCTTGACAAATCACCCCCAAACTTTCAAGACTGGAGCTGACCTGAGCTGGTCATTAGTTTTGAAAATTTCGCGAAGATTCATCAAACGGCGCCAAAGATTTTGGCAAAAGAAAAACGCTTTTGAATAGAAACAAGGTCCTAACTATAACTACCTACTGGTGACCGCCAGTAGGTAATATATATATATATATATATATATATATATATATATATATATATACATGCACATATACATTGAAACAGTAAGTAAGTAAGCATTCAGTGGGTATTAAGTTTAACATCACCTGAGTGCATAAGTTAAGTAATGAGAGCATCTAGATGGAACACAGTTTACTATGTTCTGTAAGGGGATGAGTGGGTGTCAGAGAATAAAGCATAAATAGGGTGGTAGCATGTTGGTAATTATGTTGGTTTTCATCTTAGCCCTCAGGATGTACGAAGAACTGGAAGTTGAAAAGTCAGAGTAGTAGCCAGGGAACCTAGACACTTAGCATAACCAGGCAACAATGGTCTGTTGAATGTCTCCGTAGGGTTAAATGTAAGACTGGTCCCAAAATGTCTTAAGGTTTTTGTATCTGGTAATTCAGCTTGTAGATCATACGTTCGTATGATGCTATCTCATGGTTGATGACCATTCTTCAATGTCGGGGTTGTGGTTGTTTCCAATGTTGTATTATGCAGTGTGGTTGGGTTGACTGACAGACCATAGTAAATGAACTGTACCTCCTCTAGCATGGCCACATCTCCAACATTTGGCATTTGGGGTTAATTTTGCACTGTGCACCTTATACAAAGACCACTGCCAGTCATTTAAGATTTTGAAAAAGCAGATTTTCACTCTTGCCTCTTGGAGGCTCCTGTCACATGCAGATGTGACCTTTTGCCAATCTGCATCATCAAAAGATACTGGAAGGTAGGATTTTAAGTGCCGAAATAGTTGCATTCTGGGTGGGTTTTGAACAGGGAATATGTATTATGGACTCATAGAGACCCAAAATGAGCTTCTTGTATGCCCCCACTTTGCCAAGTAGTCATGGATCCAGGAGTAGTTCATCTCATCCAGTCATCCTCCCACTTTTAGAAGCAGAGTATGTTTCAGCTGTTGATACTGGAGTTATTGCATATTTTCCAGGTGGAATTCAGGCTTTAGGGTCTGAAAGGATTTTAAGGCTGCCTCTTTTATAACCGGTCCAACTGTAAATATACCTTTCTGGGCCCATTGGGGCTAATTTAAAGACTCATGATCGACTCTAATTTCTGAGTTATTCCATTGGAGTGCTGTTTCATGTATGCGACCATTCTGATACAGAAGTTGATTTTCCCTGCTTTAGTCGTAGTGGCCATGATCGAGTTACAGCCTTCTTCGTCCTGAGGCAAATTTCCTGTATATAAGTGACTCACCTCTAAGGCCGCCTTGTAGATGTGCTTCCAGATCTACCCAAGCTGGAGCTTCCAGAGGGATATGGAAATAATATGCCGATTGTGGTAGATGTGGCTCTGTAATTAGCTTGAGGTGAGGGGGCCATATTCCTCTTGCCAGTGTGCCTGTGTGCAGCTTCACCTTGGACAGTTGTGACATTTCCCCAAGCAAGAAGTACTGCCAAATTAGGTAATTGATTTGCTGGAGTTGGGGAAGAGGTATCGGCAGTAGTAGCATGCTGAAGACATAGTTGAAGCATGGTGTCCCCACCATTTTGACTGTCTGAACCCTCCCCCATAGGGATATCTGTAAAGGCTTCCATTTCTCAAAGTCGTTCAGCAATTTATCACTCAGGACAACTATACTTGCAAGTTCTTACTGAGCAGAATTCCAAAGTAGTTAATTTTTTATGGTAACTACTGGAATGAAAGGCCGTGTAGGGGGTGGGCTGTTGCAACAGGAGACATGAGCTTTGCCTCACTGTTGGTCAAATTAATATTGCGGTGCTGGGGGAGGTTAGCATCATCAGGATGTCATCTGCAGTAAGCATGAGTTTCATATTCTCAGCAGTGTTGGGATGCCCTTATCTCAGGGAAGGAGGTGCCAGAGCAAGTAGGATGAGCAGCCAGGAGAGATGGCAGCCCTGCCTAATTCCCCTGCCAATTTCAATTGGGGTCAACAGGAATCAATTACAGTTGACCACTGCATTATCAGCTGTGGGAAATTAGGCCCTAATCCTATTCTTTCCACTGTACAAACCTAGTAACCCTATTCCACTTGGTCAAACGCCTTCTCAGCATCTAAAGAGAGGGCTACCTGTTCCTCATCACTCATCCAGGCATTCCACAGCAGATGCAAAAGCGTGAGGAGGTGATTGCTAGATGAGCATCCTGGGATGAACCCCACTTTGCTTCTGTGGACTAGTGATAGAATGAACTTTTTCAGTCTGTTGGGTAGAAACTTTGTCCAGGATTTTGACATCTGGGTTGATAGTTGAGATCAGCTGATAGTTTTTACATCTCTTGTGGTCTGTCCCTGGTTTTCCAGGACAGGGCCTTCCTGCGGGGAAGAAGGGGTGGGGGAATACGTTGTCTTGGAATATGCTTCCCAGCAGCAGGATTGTGGATGCTGCTGTCAACTTATAGAATTCCTTGGGAAGCCATCCACACCAGGGCCTTTCCCATCAGCAGCTGCTCGATCACTTTCACAATTTCATCATTGGTTATGGCACTGCCTAGTTCAGCTCTACTCTCTGTGTTAAGCCGTGAAATCGTGAGGTCCTCGAAGAAGTCCTGCTTGGCCATTATGTCAAGAGGCTGCTCCGAGGTACAGATAGCTGCACTGAACGAGGTCAATCCTGACACTATGGCTGTAGGACAGCTAAGAATATTGTTGTTCTTTGTGTTGAGGGTTGGTTTAGTGAATGGCTCTTTTCCCGCGTTTGGTGCTGCTTTACTAACGATGAAGATTCCATTAGGGGTACTATACCATCTGAAATTAAAATTATTGGCCTAATGTCTTTGGATTTGGTCGAAAATTCGCACTACAGTGAAATACTTAACATGTGCATATACCAACCCTGATGAAGTTCTAATGGACAAAATGCATTGGCTAGGTGAATTAACTGCTGGATAAAGGAATTATTAGAATTGGATCTGAACATCGAATATACGACTCCTGATGGATTGAATTCAATTGAATTGATGTTATATGCAACTTTTTGGGAAGACACAATTGCACACTTTGAACTTTCATTGCTCTGATTGAGTCATACTAATTGTGATTATCTGCTCGCTTTTTTCAGTCGTTGTTTCAGTTGTTGTAGGAAAGTAGTATCTGCTTCTTATGGTTACCCCCACTTTTTGCTGATGTCACACTGTTTTTGGACTAGTCTGACTGGGATCCTGCTATCCAGGACCCCAGTCTATCTGCTTTCTCCCTTAAATTGCATGTATGTACTTTAGGTACACTTCATATTGGATACTGAGGTACCCTTATCAGTCCCAAGTATATGGTACACCATGTACCCAGGGCATAGGTACACCACCGGCCTCCCATGGGCTGAAGCATGTATTATGCCACCCATGAGAGGCCATTCAAAATGACACCACAGGTCTGCTACAGCAGCCTGTGTAAGCTGGTGCTTGCACCACTTACTTAGATATAGGTTCACTAAATCTATCTAAATCACTACACTTAAAAACCTATCAGTCACCCTTATGGCAGGCCTTACCAATCCTGAAGGCAAGGTGCTGGGTTTTATGTGAGATGGTGCCCCTGCATGAGCAGAGCCCCTCTGCAGCCTTCGGAGACCATCCTCCGGGGTTGTCTGTGATGCAGCCAGACATATAGGTCTAAGTGCATTATAACCTCGCGGTAAATGCTAACTTTAAAACGGCTGCTTAGAAACATGTTGTGTTTGGTGTCAAACACCTTGGAATCATACCTCCACACCAGTAACTGGTGTGGGAGGTACGATTCCACCCTTCCAAAGGGACATGTGTGGGTCACCGGTCTACCCTGTACCAGCTTTCTCGACCCGGGCAGCACAAAATGGATGCTGCCAGCCACAGACACGATTCTGCTCTCCTGCTGCTGAGCCAAGCTCGAGCAGAGGAAGGCATGACAATAGGCATCCTGTCACAGGGAGGTGTGACCACCTCCCAGACAGGGTTTAGTGTATTGGGGCTGGGTGGGTGCACTCTGAGAGTGCCAGAAAGTCTGCACTGGGGGCACATTTGGTGTCCCTGTGCATAGTCCAGCTCAAACTAGTTCTGGGAGCCATTGGCTCCTGCTCTGGTGAGAAACTGGACAAAGAACATGGGTGTAGCCACCCCTCTGTCCTTCCCCTCCCCTAGGAGGGTCCCCTGAATCTGTCCAACCCTTTCCCATGGGTATAAAGTGGGTTAACTGGCAACAGGACTTTAGATTTTACCTGGACAAGATTCTGCTAAGAAGAAACCAAGTACTTCGACTGTCTGCACGACACTGGACGACTGAAGAATCTCCCTTGGAGTAAAGGAGTTACTCCCCTGCAGAAGCAGGCACCTAAATGCATCTGACTGGTTTACTTCTCCCAAGCTCCTGAGGACTCCGAAGATTTCAGCAACACAGGAGATGGGTTCCCGAAGGTCCCTGAGGTAGATCTGACCTCTCAGTGATTCTGAGACCAGTATCCCTCGTGGGGACCGTGCAACCCGAACCCCTGTAAACCGCATACATTTGCAAGTGCATATGCTTGTTGGCAATCACAGAGCTTGTGCATTGGACTTCTTGTAGTCCTGACTCGGAGCAGCATTTTCACCAAAGATATCCGGCCTCCACTCACCAAGTGCTCTGTGGGCTGGTGCTTTGTAATTTTGCTTGAGGTCTCCTCGCGATCCTGGTCCGTTGATCTGTGGGTCCTGGCGAGGGTCACCTTGTTTGTTCTTGGGCTTCTCTGGTTGCTCCAGAAGTGCCCTGACTCCCCATTGCTTGGAGAGTCTCCTGGACCTTGCTGGTCCACACCGTAACCTGTTTGCTCTGCCCGCGTGGGTTGCATTTGCCAAGGCTTGTTGGTGCTCCAGCCGACATCGACCCCTCAGCACTTGACATCCTTTGTGGGACAGCTCACCTCCGGATCCTGGTCATCCTCGATGTCTCCTGGTCCCCGTGGCTGTAGAGTCAAGCATCCCTTCTTCGCACCTGAAGCACACGACATCGGTGGGCATTCGACTACCGAGCCCCTGGTCACCTGAAGTGACCCAGACTCTGTCCCCTCTGCTTTCAGGTTCCTCTCACCTAGAACCCAGGCTTGGATTCCACCGGACACTCTTCGCCTTCCCGGCAGCCGTACTTCTTTGCAGCTCTCCATTGAAAACAACAAAGGTTTCCGACACCACTTGACCCCTATGCACCCGGCTCCTCTGGGATAGGTAACACGGGTACCTCAGTACTCCCTGGTGGGTTGGCCTTAGAACCTCCTATGTTCCAAAGGGTTTGCTCGAAGTCCTCGTAGAAGTGTCCTTAAACTGTAACTTTGCAACCGCGACTTTTCCATAGAGTTGTACGGAGCACGCGGTCGTGTTTCCTCACTGCACCCGTCCTCCGTGGGCTCCCTGTGTCACTACCTTGGGTAGTTCCTTGGGGTCCCAGCGATTCTACGTGCTCTAGGCACTGTGTCTAGTCAAGTCGTGATTGTTATACCATTTTTTTAGTATATGGTTCGGTCTCCCCCTGGAGCCCGCTGTGTATTGTGCTACTTACGAATGTTCTATTGATACAGTATTGTGTGCTTTATGTTCTAATCTCGTGTAGAGATTAGTAGACAGTGTTATAGTAATAAATACATATTTTTATATAACTACTGTGTGGTTCTTCTTTCATTTAGTTATTCAGGAAGTGATATTCTGGTAAAACAAGCTGCTTTACATTCCTTCAAGAATAAGCCTGAAGGCTGCTCTCCACAGCTTTCTCAAGGTTATCTTTGACCGCATACATCATAAGGGTTGTGTGGACTGGTACAGGGTGCCCACTTTAATTAGTGGACAGCATATACCAGGCCACCTTCTCACAGTTGTTGGTTGGTATAGTTGACCTTGCTGCTCTTTGCTTGATTTGGAAGATATGGACCCCACTGCACTTTTTTCCACATTCATAGTGGCGTCCTGTTAATCTTTGCAAGGCTTTTCATCATGATCTTTGAGTAGTGTGTTTAGCAAATATTTCTTGGTAGTAAGGAGGTCAGGAGTAGAGCCCCTCCGAGGGTGTTAAGTGGTACATCTACTAAGATTTTGGATTTCCACTTCTAGAGATTGCTTGTTTGCTTATGCCTTTTTGTGTGCCTCATCAGAGACCATTTGCATTAGTCCCCAGAGATGAGCCTTTCCCTCAGTCCATAGAGTCTGGGCAGAAGACACAGAGTCTCTGTTCATTTCTAGGTAGTGCTTAAGATAGGGAAACAGTTTTTTCTTCTACTCTGTCGTCAAAATGTTCATTCTCTATGACTTATCTCTCGAGACTTGAAGATGCAAGTCGATGGCTATTATAATAAGGGCATGATTAGGTACACATTGTAGTCCAAAACCAATTTGTGACTTTGGCAAAAAGAGACGAGCTAATCAGGAAGTAGACAATACAAATCTCAAAATTGTGTGGGCAAGAGATGAAAGTGAGTGACCTATTGTTAGGTCTTTCAGAATGGCCCTCGCATTGTTGTGGAGAGGCAGATCTATCCAGGATTGGGTCAGGCGCGGTTCCCAATTTTGGTGCGCACCCGTGTGAGTCTTGAAAAGAAGTCCTTTTTTGAGTTTCAAAAAGAAGTCCACTCCCAGTGTCAGGTGATCTAACTTAGTCATCTGCAGCACTAGTGCTGTTCTGAGTCTCCGTAGGCCCCACCTTGACCGCAAGGTGTCTAAATCCGGTCCTTCCTGCCCTGCATGGTGTACAAGGATTTTGTCAGAACAGCCCATGTACTCCCAAGTGTAACAGGAGGTGGACATGTGTAAAAATGGTATTGGAATCTTTAGAGTAGTCAGAACACTAAAAGAGAGATTTACCACAGAAGGAGTAAGCCAAGGGACTGTTATGTGCCTGGGTTAGGCCCAAATAACGAAGCCGCACATTTTCTTACATTGTCCTAATTTTGCACAATAACATTTCTGCTGTGACCTTTTGCACATATTTGCATGTGCAACAATGTTTGATTAGTTTCTCTGAACCTACTTCTGTTTACACATCTAGCTTCGCATAACATTATCATGATGCCTCGAACACCATTTACAAGGCCTTTTTATGCAAATTGTACAAATATCGTTCTATCTTAATCCATGCGGCAACAGGGCTATCTACATATCCATAACATTGCTAATCTATACATACAACACAAGGATGCTTTCTATTATAAATAATGAGCATCCCAAAAGCTTAGAAGAGAAGGCACTTCAGCTGACACCAAGGGTCCCTGCATGCTGAAACTTCACTGTGCAGCGGTCTGACATCTTCGTGAGGAGGTGTCCAGTTTGTGACCAAGACTGGCTCCTACATTCTCTACTGCAGGTGATGGGGTTGGATCATCCCTTGGGGGGAATTGGCTTTACTATTTATACCTACACACACTCTAGGTACATGCAGAGCATGGTTTGCATAGTAGTAGTATGTCTGATTACTGCCTTGTTTATATGCCTGCCTATATACACTGTTTTAGCACCATGGTAGAACCATATCTACTATTCACTCTTTTGGTACTTGTAATCACTTTCATCTGCTTCTGTCTACTGATTATCGCAGCACATGTATTCTATACAAGAATAACGCTGGTTCAATCAATATATTGAAAATACAACACTGTGTATTCTCTGTATATTTCTCTGAGCACAAGTTAGCATGAGTGACAGAGTGAAAGATTCTGATCTGTTTCTACGATTCCTGAGGGGTCAGCGTGGTCATGTTCAGTGGTCGAAGCCATTCGCTCCCTGGTAAGTTTAGGGGGGCTTATGGTGGCACTGTGAACTAGCTGATCTCTGGCCAACATATCCTGCGAGGGTGCCTAGAAGCAGCCTAGGCACCTCACCCAAAGTTTATGTTGTCCAAGAAACGCGCAGGTCCTACAGATTAGTTGGAATTACACGACAGGATAACCACCATGATTTCGGCCAAGCTCGGCTTCCCTGCAGCATTCACACACTGAAGACACCATCCCAGCCATCAGTCTTGAACCCCTTCACCCAAACCTCCACAGTTATTTACCACTGGCTCAAAGCAGGTGGTAAGTATCTGCGCTAAACTGCTCAGAAATGGTAAAAACCTGAGCTAAAGGACTAGGTATTCCAGGTCCAGCATGTTATTGCTCATTCTGGGGACTTTACCATGTACATGTAATTCCCATTATCATATGGGGCAGTACTTTCTGGAATCATTAATTCCTGCCCTGATATTACTTCACAGAGCTAATGGGGCACTCGCGATGGAGGCCAGACTTGGGTGTTACTAGTTCTTTTGCACCAATATTTCGATATTGCATTGAGTGCACTGGTGCAGGTACAGTATTCCCTGGCATCTTCAATGTCATTTTTGCAGTGGTCAGTTGGTGCATATTTTTCACTTGTCAATCACTGTGGTTATATGCAAAAGTACACCTGCAACTGGGCAATCCATGCAGTCCAGAAGTAGCAATGACTTTTAGACCTGTATGCTAAAATCTATGGATGAATAGTTGTGAGAAAGTGAATTATGTATTGGGGTGGATGGCACTCATAGGTCCAGTTAAAGGTTTCAGTAATTTAAATCTGAGCTCACCCCTGGTAGCTATGGCACAGAGCAGACAGTCTTAACTTAAGAAAAGGCTTCAAGCAGTTAAAAGTTCCAACACTGTTAAAAAGTCAAATACATAGCACAATAAAATCTCAATCCAATTTATGAAACCAGAGAATAATCAAAGCACTAATAATAGTCAGTGGTCACCGTAGCCTGGGACTTAAGCGTGATTTCAGGCCAGCCACGATGGAGCGTGGTCAGAGTTTTTAATTAGGAACTTTGACTTTTTTCTGGAAGTCAGAAACCTTCAGTGGGGCTAAGCAGCAGGCTGTTTCTGAGGAGGGCTCCATTACTTTGGATGGGCATTGAACGAGGTCCTGGTGAAGCCATTGGTTTTGGCGGGAATAGCTCAGAGCGGGAAAATTTAAATTTTGTACACAGGTAAGTCATCTCACTGGCCAGATAGTTTTAGCTCCTACGTCTGGTCAAGATTTCTACATTCGGTCCCTTTTCCAGAGCTCTGAATCCTTCAGTAGGACACAGTTTTGAGCTGTGGCCAAAGAGGACTCCACGAGGCTGAATACCTTCTCCGTGAGGTCCTGCTGAAATGGAGTTGCTGCTGTGGAAAAGCTCCAAGTGGGGGAATCCTGTTTGGTCAGACCATCAGCAATGCGTCATGGGTGTATCAGCTTGGCAGGCTTGTCCCGGTCCTCTGGAGGTCTAGGTTTTTTATTGTTGGTAAGAGAAGTCCTGTTAGGCAGAACTAAGGATCCTAGGACATGTGGAACAGCACTTGGGTGGGGGGGCTCAAGATTCAATCCCACAAAGGCCAACTTTGGGGTCCAATCAGCTCCATTAGGGACATGTCAGCTGAGCTCTTCAGGAGAAGCCTCTTTCAGGTTGTTGTAGACAAATAGCCTACGCAGGGGGTCAGCCAATAGTCTACATACTTGTCCTGGATACAGTGGAAGCATGACGATCCCTTCAGGTCTCCTCACAGATCTCAAACAGTAGGTGCAGCCCTTTTTCTATTCCTCCACATGTCCATAGCATTCCGCGATGGTGCCCAAGGGTGCCACATTTATGTCTGGCACTATCCTGTGGGTGGGGGTGACTCCTGTACCATCCATAAGAAATAGGGTAAAAGTTCCCAGGAGTAACCCTTCCCACATTTGCAGCAGTTCCTGTGTGCTGTACTGCAAATAATCCCACAGTGCAGGGCCGGACTGGGAACCCATTGTAGCCCTGGCAAATTTTGTCAGACCAGCCCTCGTACAGTGCATAGCAAGTGCAATTAGCTAGCCTGACCACTTCAACGGGGTTTGGGGGGTTGTCCCCTGCAAGAAAATTTGGAAAACAATTATGCATTCTACAATACATTTGTCATTATATATTCAATTGTATTAGCTTTAGTATAGTAAATGATTACCTTACTGTGCACCAGGATACAACAATCTTTGTTGGGGCTCTTCAATGATTCCCTCACTATCACCCTCCAACAGTGCCTCTCATCTTCCATAGATCCTCTCTCACATGTATTTCATTTGTTTTATAGCACCTCTCATACCAGTGCAGGTGTCAGAGCACTTTACATCACACACACATACAGAGACAATGAATCATATATGTGTAAATCAGTGTATAGAAAATGTTACATAAGACAAAGGTGTAGGAGTCACATGTTATCCATATTGGTAGGTGTTTTTTAAGAGTGCCTGGTCTGGAGAAGCACAAACTCAGAATTCAGAACATAACACAGTGGTTAGCATTGACTTTAATAATAAGAATTTATTTCTCCCCAAACAAACCTTTTTTAGAAATATCAGGATAATGAAAGACTGGGAAAAGACATAACATTCTTACCTGTACCATGCTGTTTGCATGCAGCTTTTTGATTGCAGTTCATAGCTCGCTGTGCCAGATTACGATTGTAACTTATGAACTGCACAGTTACAAAGTATCTCTGTGACAAAGCAGTAACCCACTGAGCTATGCACATAAAATAATGTACTTTGATATGCATGGCACATGTTCTTTGCAGCAGGCATATTAACCAATATGCGCTACCTTAGATGAGTCAAAACTGCCACTAGACAAAACTCCCTTCTCTCTCTAGCAGGTACATTAATCACCTGTGTTAACTTGACCCTTTATTGTTACCAGAAATCTGCTGGATATGCAAGGAACTTTGCAATGCTTTTAAAACTGCTGCGCTGCTACAAAACAGGCCCCCACTGACAAAATAGGCCCCCCACCCTTCCAGCCTCGCAGGGAAACACCCGATGCCCGGTGCAACCAGTCTGGCCTTGCCACAGTGTCCCTCACTTACTAAATCCAAGATGGAGAAACCTTTCTTCCCTTGTGCAGAGCCTGTGTTCCCTCCCAAAGGTGTGCCCATGGTAATGAGCAGCCCCTTCCTCTTTTGTCACTCTGAACCAGTTGTGGGGGCAGCTCTTCCCCTGCAGTTTTTGATTCCTGACTGACTGGGAGAGAAAAAGAGAAGACCTGTGCAGTTGTACAGCTACATCTACGTGTGTGACATGGGAGGCCCCGATGAAATAAATTATTTTCCTGGTCAAAGTCCAACTGGTCTTCCTGGCAGAGGAGCAAAAGCATCTCTCCACACCTAGGCCATTGTCTCTGCTCTAGCAGCAGTTATCACAGCTCATTAAGGTTATTTACCAGCTTGGGTGACGAATGAAGGCTAATGCATGTTAGCCTCCAGGAGCTTCAGGCAGGTATAAAGTAATGTTATAAAGTCCCTTTTTGTTAATATTTATTGGAAATTCGAATTCACCATTGAGTCCGGCTTTTATTAAACACAAAAAATAGTCCATCAATTATTTTCCGAGATGGTCCCTAGCATATCACATTACATTGTTTCTCTATGGGCCAGTCAGCCTTCCTATAGTGAAAATAGAAGTCCGGGCAGAATTATGATTACGTCAGAGTAACCAGAATAATCTTGGTATTTTGTGTTACTCTTTGACACAGAAATACCGATAAGTGCATAATTACTTCTCCTCGCAAAATTAACACTAGTTTGGGAGAAAAAAGTCATACCACAAAAGCACATTTAGCAAACGCGAGTGGCCGCTCATTATTCATGTTGATGTTCTGCTGTGTTTAGCGCTACTTCTTAGCAAAGTCCATACTCACATCTATTTTGAACACAAGAGTTCATTTTGCACTAAGAGAGTAGTGCTAAATACTTTTAGTAAGTGGGATAAAAATTCTACCCCAAGAGCACATTTAGTGAGCGTGAGCGGCTGCTTGCGCTCGCTATTCGTGTTCTGTTGCATTTAGCACTATTTCTTACTGCAAAATGCATCCTCGTATCTATTTTGGGCTCTAGGGGACATTTTTTGCACTAATAAGTAGCACTAAATGCAGAATATCTCATCTTGGGTAATTCAAGTGTAATCTTGTGGAATTCATAGGTAATTCCGAGTGATTATGCTACACAGAATTACTCAAATATGCCTACCCCTAGAAAATAGCTTTTTCATGCTAGTCACTGTTAGGTTAACTTTATATTTCTGCATCTCCTGCTTTTAAATATCATGCACACTGCCTAGTGGTCTGCAAGGCCTATGTGGGGTGACTTATCAAAATTTAAAAGGGAAGCTTTTACCTGCCAAAAGGGTTTATGTTGACAGGAAGGGTTACAGTTAAAAACAACTGCAGCACGCAGGCTACAGTGAATTCATGCATGTCTTGCCACACCAGTGGATAACACAGCAGTCCAAAGGTGTCATTTAACTTTACATGCCATGGGTTTACTTTGGACACCATATACTATAGCCTTATACTAAAGTTAAATATGCCAATTAGGGGTTTAGCCTATGCAACGTGTTTTAGGTGTCAGCGCACCTGCGCTAAGCAGTGTCCTAGTGCAGAGAGTCAAAAAAATCAAAAAAATCCAGCAGCATCAGTTCATAAATTGGGGCTGACCACGCAAAAAGGCACGTTCTCAGAACAGTAAAATCATGGCTGGTTATTTACTTCTCTTTAGCTTTAAAAGATCCAAATTTGACACCTTTATTTTGGAATTTATGCACTCACTCACCGGATACACTTATGCACATAAAGGCAGCATTATGCTGCTGCGAAATTGAGTCATGATGATTCGAAAAACAAATACAAGGGTCAAAAGTTGCTTAGCAAACAGGAAGAGAATAAAAAATGAATTATTCAAGTTGCTCACTAAAAAGGAGTGAGAGTGGCGCTTCTCAGAAATGACATCATGAAAAGCCTTAGTGAACGCGAACAGAAGACGCTCTCTGAAGATGAGGATGCTCATGAATTCCGACTGAACATGAAGAATTCCTATAAAGTTTTGTCCCTGATATTACATATTGATTAGCAGGGGCCCATTCCGCTTGATGGATGAAAAATGACTCCAGCCCTCAGTGCCTCGGAATGCTAAAGCAATGCATTCCTCTGAAGAGCGAGGCAATGGCACCGCTATAAACTATGCTCGAGGACTGACGCTAGCCGTGCATCTGCAGCATTAACATAACACAAAGAGCCCTCGACAATAAACGGGGCGAGGGGACATGAACTCGGGAATCTGGAAATGCCATGCAAGGCATCTCGAATTCCGAAGTACACAGCCTGGTCTCTGCTGAATAGAAAATGAGAAGAAGTTCATGCAGTTTCAGCTAAAGAGCTAAGTTGGTGCTTCTAAGTAAAAAGAGGAAAGTTGTTTCTATAGCTTTCGAGAAAGGTTACTTCAGTATGAATGCTGATCACGTGACTCTGCCTGGCCTTGGTGGCAACAGAAATGTATGATTTTGATTTTAATTTTCTCAGAGTATTAGCATTTTTCTGAAATGCTCCAGTTGTGTATTTGGACTACATGCAATGCAAAGTAACCCTAATTGTATGTGTAAAATATTAATAAAATTGTATAATAGTGAAATACTAACTAGTGTCTTATTACCCCTTCCACTTGCAATCATTAAAGGTAAAGGAATGGTTGAAATGATTCGCCCAAAGGCAAGGTCTTCTTGAGGATGGTGGGTAGATTATAAGGAAGAAATGGGCTACCTTAGGACTACTTGTTATGGGAACAGTGCCTTGCGAAGATCTGAGCTTTAATAAGGCCTTAAGCACCCCAAGCAGCGCATTGTTGCTATGGTGGCCTACTCTCATGGCAACACAAACTAGGCTGTTTCAAAAGTAAATGGCCTTGCAATCTCCATCTTGAGTCAATTTGGAGAGCTTATGCTGATCTCACATTCCTTGTAAGGAGTGAGCCAGACCCCATGTTCTGAGAGCTGAGAACACATCATTCACGTTCTTTACCGGATGGTCATTAGTGGTCGGAGAACGGTGGAAAATTCCTTGACAAATGTACGAAAACTCAGAACAGTCCATCTGATTCTGTTCCATATACTTCTCAACCATCCTCCATCATTACCTTGACTGGGGTGAGATTAAACCAGTCTTTATTGGCAATGGACCGTGGATGAATTGGTCGTTTGGGGGTACATATACTGTGTGATGATTCCATCATAGAGATAATGGTTTAAAAGTCTCCCTGGAGGATGCTTGCCCTCTCTTTCTCCAAGGCTTGTATAGGCTTTGCACTTTATAGGTGTCAACTTTTAGTAATTTCTGCCATCACATTGCGTGAGTAGAAGTATGCACCGATGCACGACTAGCAGCCACATTTGACCCCAGGGAGGAATTTGAGCTTACCAGGTGTCAAGGTCTGATAGGGAGATGAACCAATAGGTTCAGAGGCAGTACCAGCAGAAGATATGTGAACGTCTGGAGATATAGGTAACCACTTTTGATTAAGGTTGTGATGCAACCTTAAAATGTTGCAGTGAGTAATCATTTAGATGTGGGTAACTGCTGTATGATGAATTAACGGACATCTACCAGAAATCCTACTGGTTTCAAAACAAGGTATTGGTGAAAAAAATAGCAAAGCAGAGAAAATTAATAAACTCAATGCCTTTGGCTTACTGGAATGGTGCCCTATCTAGACTGATGACATTATTTCATATATGTACTTGGTATTGTTGCATCAGGTCCATGTCCATTTGTGACCATCAATAGGAACTACCAAGGCCTCAGTTTCGCATGACTTGAACTAGAATGGGCAAATATCACGCGCTACAAGCCAATGATTGAGGGTGAAAACAATTGTAAATTAGTGATATCAATATTAGTAGAATTAATAATTTGATTGTTTAATCATTAAACATAGTTTGATGAATTATTATAATATATAACTTGAAATAGAATAATTGAGATATAGGTGATTCTCTTTCTTTTAGGAGTGAGATGAAATCAATGATTGAAATATTCAAATTACTAAAACTGGTGTAGTATCAATAGTTTGAGGTAAATGTTAGATGAAAATGCCTAGATACTACCAGGGTTTAGAGACCCTACAGTTTTCAAAAGAGAGATCATAATCTTATCCTAGTTCATTTTTCCAAACCTACCTCCTCTAGCCATCTTCATGAAAGACTTTGATGGCGAAATTTGCCAACATCACAGCAGTATACTTCCTACTTAATATTTTCTTTCCCCTTTCCTCCAGGCTTCTAAGCACCCTGTCACCCTAGATTATATTCACAACAAGCTAGACAATATTTTTAAGAACTCACTGTCCTGAAATTTCACCTCATCCACTTTTCCACATCCACCTCTTTCTCCAACAGCCCTAATTTCCCCTCAGGCTCATCTTTCTATCACTGCTCCCCTTCTGACCCTCCATACTCTCTGTACTCTCCATACTCGTCCCCGTGTCTGGCGCATTATCCTCCAGTGAACATGGGAATACTAGTAGTGATATGATAACTGTAAATTGTTCAAATAGATACGCACCTTTAATAACATTGCAGGGAAGAGGTGTGGCGCAGTGGCCAGGGCGACTGACTCCGGAACCTGGGGCTCACGGTTCGATCCCCGGCGCCGGCGGCAGATCAGCCCAGCACCATGTGACTCTGGGCAATAGCTCGCTTAAGCTTCCCGACGGCCCCCTGCGCCGGGACCCCTCTCCGGAGGTAGCTGTGCGCTTTACAAATACTGGACATTTACATTTACATTGCAAGATTCACCATGCTCAAGTTCTATAAAGCTGGCCCAAAGCAACAAGCTGAAACCAAGGGGGTCCAGACCGATAGAATAGGAAAAACCGAAGATACCACAGAACTCCACCGAAAATTAAACAATCTGAAGGATGAGGTTTCAGCCTTAAAAAAAACTAATTGGGTATCTATTACTCCGAATTAGTACGCCTGAGAATGATAGTGCACTAGGCAATAAAAAGCATTCTAATGAGAAATTAAACGGCTCTGATAATATTAGCTCTCGGGCGGATGTCCACCCGATCTGCCTCAACCTATCCCTTTAAGACCTAGCAGAAGCAGTGCTGTTGATTCATTGCATTCCAACTATCGATTCCCTGCTTCTGGACACAGCAATAATCGAGAATACTTAGGTCCAAGGCCCAGAATGCTCTCTGCAGTTAGACACGAGGGACCACAGGTGACACTCCCAGATACCTATAACTTGATGAATCCCAACCTCGTAAGAACTGAAGGGACTTGGCAAAATTTTAGATCTAGCCAGGGGAGCATAGGAAAACCACAGCTGTCTAAACCTTACCCTGCACAACAATACACTATTAATTCTATCCAGGATTAGATGAACACCTATAATGTCTACAAGACAAATGTCCCTAGATTAAAGCAGGGCACTAGGGAAGATGAGGACTCATTAAAGAACAAAGCGATACACTGGATTAGAAGTAGGCGCCAATGCTTATCTGTCATAAGATCTGATATATTAAAAGCTGAACGCCTCCACCAAGATTCTGGGAGCTTGGACGATATAAAACTGACCTTCCAATCCAAGTACATTGCAGATAGTCTGATCATTTTAAACTTGCGCACACACTACCTGTTTGAATCTAGAATTTGCTTTATGCAGAATAAAACCATCTTGGAGAAGATTAACAGCAAACTACACGTCCAAAAGGAAACCAATAATCTAGATTTAGTAGATTGACTGACCGAGTTAGACAAAGATAATAGTGCTAAAAACACTCTAATCACCACAGACAATATCTGGTTCCCATTAGTGTCCAGATCTATGGAGGCGCAAAATAACCAGGCACAAAACATATCTTTACCTGGCAGTATGGCCAGTGGAATTACACCTGAGTATGTCCCTGAGACAAGTCTTGAGATATCTCCAGAAAACCTGAAGGTAATATCTTGGAATGTAGCTGGGCTTAACCAAAAACTTTTAGCACCAGATTGGCAGGAATATATTGAAAATTTCGACCTCTGCCTTTTCCAAGAAACCTGGCTAAAGGAGCCACCACACAACTTAGGGTATAGGACATTCAGTAAAGAAGCTTTGCCATCAAAGAAAGGGAGACCTTCGGGTGGGTTGGCGATATGAGTGAAAATAAATTTAAATGTTAAAGTAGAAGTTATGAACACCAATTCCCCAGATATTCTAGGGTTAAAACTGAAGCCCCCAAATACTATCCAGCTATATCTCTTTAACGTTTATATAAGACCAAGACAACTTTCGACAGAATCATCAGTCATCCACCAGCTAGAAGAAGTTTTTGAATCTATTGAACACGACGGAGTTGTTCTTGTGGGGGGCGACTTTAATTGCTGCTATGAACCAATATGAGGGATAGAAACTATCTTTGAGGAGGAAGAGCAGGCTGGAGGGATTCCCCTCCTAGCCACAAACTCTTGGGTGCCATGTTCCATTGCAGCAATGCAATTAGTCAATTTCACCATACAAAGAGGTTTGAGGGCATGCAATGGCCGACTCCCCTCAGATACTCAATGTTCAAACACCTTTGCTAGAGGTAAATCTAAGTCTAGAATTGATTATGTAATGGTGACTATAGAACACTGGGGATACATACAGGATTTCAAGGTAGACAACAGAGGGGAGAGCGACCATTTCCCATTATGCCTAGTCTTGACAGGAGGGCTGATTAATACTCATCCAATCCACTCTACCATCTCGGGGAATAGGTCCCTGCAGTTGATAGTAAGTAACAACCGAAGATCAGTTAAATGGTCTGCCATTGTCGACCAAATTGAAGCCCTCACGAGCATCTACAATGCTTATTGCGAAGCATTCATCCCCTACACTGACATAAGTCCAGAGTTTATACCTATAACACAAATTCACTGTTTCTTGGCAGAGAGTATAAAAGCTTCTCTAACAAAACCGCAAAAGAGAGGCCGTAAACTAAGATCTAATTGCCAATCTTCCACTCCCTGGTTCAACAAAGAATGTTCTTTGGCTAAGCGAAGACTCTTATCGGCCATTAAAGCCAAAAATATGCCACAAATCAGGCATTTGAGGGCAGAATACAAAAGAGCACAGAAGGTAGCATTGAGGAACTGGGAAGATGCCAATTGGAATGACCTTATCACTGCCGCCAGACTCAAGGATCAGTCTGCATTTTGGAGAATAGATGCACACGGCAGTAGAGGGGGCAACACTGGTACAGACCACTTCCTCGACCCCGGTACTTGGCATAGACATTTCTCTGATCTATACGCCATGCCCAATGCGACTGTTACAAACCCCACTGACTTTATCGAGGGCTCTTCCTATAACACGCCCAAACCATCACTCCAATTTAGCATTGAAGAAACAAGATTAGCTATAGCCGCCATTAAACCAGTAAAAGCACCAGGCCCAGACAAGATACCGGGGGCCTGTTGAAACATGCCCCAGAAGTATGGGCGCCTACGTGAATCTCCTAGCTAATGCAGTGGCTAGAGGGGCACCTATTCCAGAATCCTGGAAAGGTGCGGAGATAGTACCTATTTATAAGAATGGCAACAAAGACGATGACAGGCGCATAAGCCTGATAGACACTCTCCAAAAAGTGAATGCAAAGCAAATTCTGGGCAAGTTAAATGACGGGATACTAGAGAATGACTAGAGAATGACATACTTTCACCCTGTCAGACTGGCTTTAGACTAAAGACAAGTACAATCGACCAAGTCTTTAGACTTTCATGTATAGCCTGGAAATATGTTAAGTTGAAACTTGGGCACATATACGTTGCTTTCATTGATTTGAAAGCAGAGTTCGACTCAATACCAAGAGATTTTTTGTGGGGAACTTTAAGCCAGCAGAGTGTACCGGTGGAGCTTCTATCGCAAATAACAAGACTTCACGAAGGTAACTTTGCCAAAGCACGATGGGGTATAGGGGGGGAACTTACTGAGGAAATCCCCGTTAGAAGGGGTGGGCGACAGGGGTGCGTTTTGGCACCAACCCTGTTTTTATTATATGTGAATGGCTTGGCCCAGCATCTGCAAAAATGTTCCCACGACTCGCCAAAGCTAGGAGGTAACCATATATGTGCTCTAATGTTTGCGGATGACACAGTTTTAGTGTCCCGGACCCCCAGGGGGTTACAAATTCTTCTTGACAGCTTTAGCCACTACTGTAGATTAAAGGACCTAGAAATAAACACTGCTAAGAGTAAATATATGGCAATTAGCCCGCACAAATATGTTAAAAACAAAATAGTTTTGGATCAAGTGCCATTGGAGTGTGATGCCAATTTTGCTTATCTTGGTGTGACACTTGACTCAAAATTGTCTTGGATCCACACATAAACAAGGCCAAGACAATTTTACTGCAAAACTCTATCCCCATTGTCAAGAAACACCACTCTACTGAGTCAAAGCCCATTAATTCAGCTTTGGAGGTCTACAAGTATAGAGCTCAAAATGCTGCCCTCTATGGATCCGAATTATGGGGTGGTGAAAAAACGTAAAATCTTCAATAACAGGGGAAAACAAAATCATGCGGATGCCAACATCACTCCCCCAAAACACCCCAGTGATCCCCCTATTTCATGACATTGGCATTAAAAGATTGGAGCATCTGGCCACACTGAGATCTTTGTCCTATTGGGTTAGAATATGGACCACTGAAGAATTAAAATCATACAGGCAGGCACTGAGAGAACTACTGGAACTTGATACCCAACTTACATTCCCCTGGTTCACTCACGTGCGAAGCTGGTTCTCAAAGTCAGGCCTGAACAGGTTCTGCGTAAACCCCAACCTGTTGACGCAAGACTCAAAGAATGAGATTAAGCATATTTATGGGAATTTTATCATGCACAAAGCCACTTTAGATTGCACTTTAGGGAGACCTACCACGCAATTTTTCTCTTTTAAAATGGGTCCGAGTTTTGAACAATTTCTGGATGAAATTGAACCTCAGTTAGCAAAAACTCTTTACCTGAAATTTCGATATGAGACACTCCATATTAATTCTTTCACAGCTAAGTGGTCTACCATACAAGTTGTGGGAAGTGAACCGAAATGCACCTTGTGCTCGTTAGATGCAAATGAAGATATTGCACATATTTTATTCTTCTGCCCAGTATATGCAAACCCAAGAAGGAAGTGGATAAAGCCGTTGTGCTTGAATCTGATGACTCGGAAATATCTGGAGGCTCTCAGAATATTAAAATCAGATAGCTCACGGCTTATTGTATTTGGTGTTAGCAGATTCTTACTCACTGCAAGCTATTTAAGGAAAAAGAGAGGGTTAAAATTTTAATGCAATTTTATTACATTTTTATTATGTCTTATGTATTGGATCTTAATCCAGATCACACCGTAATCCAACTAATGTGATATTGCCTCTTTAGCACAATTAAACCGATCTAAATTATTTTGATGGTGATATTTTAGTTTTTAACAAATATACTGGTGCATCTTTTATTACAATTGCAGTTGAATTAATTACCTTGATTGTGTTATTTTAGAATGTATTTAGGATTATATGCATGTTAGCTGTAAGATGCTTACAGAAGTAAAAAACTTTCGGACAAATTGAAAAATTTCTTACTCTGCAAATTTACTATATATATTTGCCCCTCTAGTAACATTAATTTTGCTCTTAAAATTTGATTATGTAATATCTGTGCTTGAATTAAATTTTATTGCCATGTTCTTTTATGATTGTTTGAATCGAAATAAAGACAATTTGAAGATGATATTTGGTGTACATCAGTTCAGTAGTTTTTGCAAAAAAAAAAAAAAAGAGGATATATAGGGGCGCGGATTCTCCAAGGATCCAACTGTCCCTGTGCTGAAATGTGAGTGGCTGCCATTACTTCAACCAGGAAGTGTTGGCAGCTATCTTGGGACTCTGCTTCAGCTGAGTCCCAAAACAAAATGTCAAAGAAAAGAGAAGGGGGCAGGGTAGGAATACCCTGATCCCCTAGGCCTCTTGGAAGGGTCCAGCAGGTACCACGCCTGGGGCAAAAAAAGTATTCTTTTTGTTGGATTTTTCAGCTGAAGTTGTGCTGGATCTGCAGCTCACCCCGAAAAAAAAGATACTCGGGCTCCGGCATTGCTGTAAAGTTTAGCCCCCGGGGGGGTGAGGAATTATAAAAAGGAGGTGGAGAGTCAGCTGGGACCGCGGGGTCCTGAGGCTTCCCTTGCTGTCTGGAGGGAAAAGAGGAGAAAGAGGCAAAATAAAGGTCAGAAACAAGCAGAAAGACAGAATAAAGGTAGGCAACAAGAAGAAAGAGGCAAGATAAAAGTGGGAATCGAGCAGAAAAAGGCAGTATAAAGGTCAGCAATGGCCGTAAAGAGATAAGATATAGGTCAAGAACGAGCAGAAAGAGGCAGTATAAAGGTCAGAGATGGGCAGAAAGAAGCAAAACAAAGGTCAGCACGAGCAGAAAGAGGCAAAATAGAAGTAAAAAATGAGCTGAAAGAGGCAAAATAAAGGCCAGAAATTAGCAGAGAGAGGCAGAAAGAGGCAGAGAGGTCAGAAAAGAGCAGAAAGAGGCAAAATAAAGGTCAGAAAGGAGCAGAAATAGGCAGAATAAAGGTCAGCAATGAGCAGAAAGAGGAAAACTGAAGGGGGCAGGGCCTCTGACAAGGTCTCAGCAATCCCGCTATAGGGGATTTACATGTGGCAACAATAGGGGTTCTTGGTTCCCAACGACCCTCAGCAGTCAAGAGGAGTTCATCCTCCAACCAGTAGTGCACCAGGAGGTGCATTTGTTCAGTGGTCGAGAAAGGGGTGGGCTCTGACGAGGTCTCAGCAATCCCGCTGTGTGGGACTAACTGGTGGCAACAATAGGGGTTCTTGGCCCCCAACGACCCTCAGCAGCCAAGGGGATTTCATCCTCCATCCAGTAGTGCACCAGGTGACACGTTTGCAGAGTGGTTGAGAAAGGGGGCGGGGGCTCTTACGAAGTCACAGCAATCCCATTGTGTGGGACTAACTGGTGGCAACAATATGAATTCTTGGCCCCCAACAACTGTAGTGTAGCTCCTATTTCCCTAATAGGCTCTGCGCATTGGAATAATATATCCTATAGGTTTGACATAGGACTAAGGTCAGTATGTCCCTATCGAGTATATTAAACTTAATTACTTGTGCCAGCTAGCTCAGAGGCCACTAGAAACTCCTTGACAACAAGAAGGGAGTAGTTTCTGGCAGCCGCAAAACATGACCAATATGTTTCCCTTTTAGAATCAGAACGTGTCCCAGAGTCGTGGAAACACTAGATAACTATTTCACTCAGCTCAATCGTGCATGCTTAGTTTTCCTCAGAGTTACACAGAAATAATAGACGGGCGTTTTCAATAAAAGATTTATTGAACAGTCTTGTTTCTGGTGTAAGTATAATGTGCTGTTACGATCACAAGACAGTATGCGAGATAAATAATGTACAGGGTGAGCAGTAGAAATAAATAATACTGCAATAGCATTATCTTTTAGTACAAATGCTGTTACATAAATAACACAGACTAAAAATGCGAGTACTCATACGATGCGGTGCTAAGCTAGTTCTACCCCAATGTACCTAACCTAACCTAGGTGTAGGACGAGGTATGAAGTAGGTGAAGTATTCCTTACTATGGTATACTAAGAGTTTGTTAAGTCTAGTATGCCAAGAGTCCCTCTAGGTTCTTATCAGCTCCATACCTGAAGAATGAGAGAGGTTGGAATCTCTTTGCCAGACTCGAACTCCAACACCCCGCAAGGGAAGTCAGATCACTGGAAGCGGGACTCTCTGCGTGCAGGGATGACAGCGTCTTCTCAGTGCGTCAGGCCGGGATACGGGCTCCTCTGAAGTCGAGGTCTCCTCTGATTTACAGGGGCTAGGGAAGGTATATTTATACCTCAGAGTACCTTAGGAATGTTAGCATTGACGTGAATTGGACAGCGAAAGACGTCATGGATGAACCCCTAAGGAATAATGGTTCAGGCATAATAGATGAGGCCTTGAAGAAATCAATAGTCCTGGGCTAGGGAAACTCCCGCAGCCTAAGGGTCTGTTCTTCATGAACTCGTTGTAGACGTTAGGGTGGACGGATGTCAGAGACCATGCCTGTATTTGGAGTGCACGGTTTAATGCCTAAATAAGGCCTGGGATTCTATGCCTATATAAGGGCAGGGCGAATTGTGCCTATATAAGGACATGATATTGGAAAGCCCGTTATGGACACCCTAAGAGGAATACAACACCCACTCCACTTTCGTGTATACGATAATACATAAATGCTAAACATTTAAAATGCTAAACATAAAAATGGAGTACCGCATATTTCTAAAATATTTCATAAAACCATTTAAAAAGGCATTAAAAAAAAAAAAACATATTAGAATGCAAAAAAGGTACTGTACATTCGAAGCATTGCTTATCATTTCAGGCATAAAGTTCGAAAATAAATGCAATTGGAATGAAATAAGCAGTAATATTTACATGTGACAGAAAATGATCGATAAGTTGTTAAAAAAAATCAAAGTCATTTCATGTCAGGAAAATTAAATGAACTGTTTTTTAGACACATAAGATGACTAAATGTCTTTGGAAGGACCGCCAAGTCTGTACTATAAGGCTAGTTCTACTTTAAGCAGATTGAAGTTCCATTTTCCTTCGAAGAAAATGGGAAAAAGTTCAATTTTTGGTAGAGTTCCAAGTTTTTGAAAAATGAAGGCCAAATTGTTGCTGTATTTCTGGAAAACTGTATGCTGAATCAGAGTCAGTTTACGGGTCTGGTGTTAACATTAGATCATCTATTTCTATAGACAAAACATCATCCACTGTAGTTGGTGTGAATTGGAACACCTCGTGAAGCAGGTTAATCGCACAGAGATGTGAAGCATTGCTTTCAATTGTCGCAATGTTCGCGTCCGTTGTTACCTGTGTGCCTGTAGTTCTTTCTCGTACCTCAGCAGCTGCCGGAAGCTTCTGTGAGATCTCAATGAATGCTGTCATCAGGATAGGAAGCCGCTGGGGACAACACATAGCATGGGCCGTTATCTGGTCCAGCAGAGTATCGACGTCCGTTGGCGCATCCGATGGAAATGTTAGACAGGTGTCCAACACGCATTCTACTCCGCATAGCAGGCATCGTAGAACAGGTAAGATGCAATCTTGCCAGATTGGTCTGAATGACAGGAACCATGTGGTATTAAGGTCCCGTAGACGATTTATGCCCAAAAGCTGTACTATTTGCTCACGGCACTTTCGTTCAAGGAGAGCTTTCTCCATGTCGCTCGGAGTGATGTCGGCGAATTTGCTGGCCATAGCACAATAGCAGGAAGAGAAATAGAATTCCGGCAACAAGTGCTAGAATTAATGGTATGCCACCAAACACCGAATGTGCAAAGTTCGGGATGATTCCGAGTATTGCCTGGAAAGGTGCTAACAGACCCGAGCAGATGCCCTTAAATACATGTACAATTCCTGTTGTATCAGACATGTTGAAAATTCGTCCTATCATTTCCACGAAATGTATAGGGCAGTTTGTACGTATTAAAGTCTGTATCTCAGCCGAAGTCCTTGCAATTTGCAGATCATAGGTTTCTTTGGCCGAGGTCAAAGGCACTGTTTGTTGTAAAAGCATGGCTTTCATTCTGCTTAAAGTATCAAATCTTATAAAAGAGACGTTCAGCGAAGGCCATAGAGGCGACTCCCTGACTGTGTCTATTGGGGCAAACAATACTTGCATACAGCAAGTGACCCTGGAGTTGACCGTTACTAGATATGGGATAACTGGCAGCATGCCACAGCAACTCTGATCATTCAACATGAGGTAACTCCCATTAGAAAGTTGTCCGAACGTTGGATTAATCATAGCAGCTGGTGTGCCCTGCTGATGGCAAGACAAATTTGCCACAGAACCATTACAAGCCCCGTGCAAGGAAATGTCCTGACATACAAGTGAACTGCTTAGTGCACGTTTACAGTTTTTACCGCTTAAAAACACTTCACGATCCCCGCTCCAACATCTATATGTATACGGCAAAGCCCAAGATGTCTTAATGTATTCCTTACCCAACCTTTCATATTTGCCTGCTTGCATTTGTCTGAGGCAATACTGAAACTGAAAAGTAGTCACAGGTAGTGTAATTTTGCCATGAATAAGCCATTCTGTAGCTGGTTTTTCTGCCACTGTGAATGGTAGCTTTTCCAGTTTTTCAATGCTCAGCACTGTATACTTTGCTCCTCTTTGTGCCATATCGATCTGTTTATCAGTTAGATTGTATTCTGCAAACAGAGCCGTTGTGTTGATGAAACGCCAAGGCACATAGCCCGCTCGCAATGATTGCAGCGTCCAGCTTAATAACATAATAGAACGTAATTGAGATTGGCCTTGTTGTAACATCACCAAATCTTGTTCTAGTATGTCGATAGCAGAGGATACAATGCCGTCCAGTGAATAAATTCTGGAGGACAAAGTTGTTAACCCATTGTCGACCACAGAGAGTGATTTCTCTAAATTAATACGATCAAGTTCACGTATTCGTTCTGCGGCCTCTATCTGTGATACCTTCCAAGCTTCATTATAAGCAGCATAAATGCCAGCATATATGAAACGTTTTTGACGCTGTTTTCATGGTCCAAGCAAGAAATCCCTAAGATCTGCGTCTTTTGCAAGTAAGGATAAGTGTTGTTTCACATCCTGTAGTGTAGATGTATGCAGCCAATCGAGGCATAATTTCCCTACACTGTATGTTGTTACTACCCCCGGATGTTGTCTTTGGACGTATCTTGGGTCTGGCCTATGAATGGTAAAACCCTGAGTTTTATTCAGGAATCTTTCCTGACAGTTATTCGTGTCTGTGGGCCAGATCAACCATTTTTTCCAATCAGTATTAGATCTGTTGAGTTGTAGTATATTGTCAACTGTCACCACTGCCTGTGTTTCATTATTTTTTGCAGGAGTTGGTACAGAAGGTGTGTTCATCTCTTTGATCTTGGCTAATCCAAGACAAGATGTTTGTTGGATAGTTTCATTCAAAAACATTATTTGTTCAGGGATGATGCAGGCTCTAAATAAAGCTTCTATCCCCTGCACTTGCCAATCTTTAGTACCCCACACAGTTTTTGTGTCAATTGTGTCTTTCCAAAAGTCGAAACCCTGTCTAGACAGTTGGGCATTAAAAAATGCAGAATAAATCTGTTTTGTATTCGTTAACATAATTTTCAGTCCTGTCTAGTTTACATTTTTATAGTAAAACATTTCTGGTTCAGATGTATTGTATCCTGAAAAATATGGAAACTTATTAGCAAATGTTTTTGAACTACCTTTAGGTGGTGTAGGACAATGTTCCCATTGGTTAAACATAAACACATTTCTTGGATATGCAGATTTATGCAAATAATGATGACCATAGTGGTTATAACAATACAGTTGTTCATAGTCTGATGAACCCTCTAAATATTCATTTTTAGAAAATGCAGCAGATTTTTCTAGGTCAAACATAATGTCAGTCACAGTTTCAAAGTCCCAATCATCAGAATAGGTACTGGACGTGATTAGATCACTTAGTGAAATTTTAAACAAATGTGGAATGTTCAATTCTTCCGTCGGACCGAATATATCAAAATCTGTTTTGTCCCACACTATACCATCGGGTATAGGAACAGCTGTGAGGTTCACTGATGACAAGTCTCTTGCTTCACGATGGGAAGATTTATGAGGTTTCAAAAGTACGTTCACATCTTTGTTTTCAGTGTTCGCATGGATGTATCTGCCACTAATAAGCACGCTCACAGTTGTAACCAAAGCTAGCCAGAGCAGGAAAACAAAAAGTCCAGATATAATCCAGAGTTCAATCCATGGAGAAACCAAATAAGTCTTTTTCAGAGAGTGAAGAAAGTCTTGTATTTGCTGCTTGAATTTGAATGATGCTGGCGTCGTTTCAGGTTCACTTGGATCTTCTGAGAACGTATCAAAGTTTATGAAATAGCCAGCAGCAGTTCTATCAATTGTTGGAATTGCATCAGGATTTGTAGAAATCACTGGAACCAGTTCATCACGTGCCACATTGGTGTAGACAGGTGTATTTGGACGAACTGTTACTTGTTCTTCAAGAGGGATGATTTCCATAGCATTGTTGCTTAGTCCTTCATCTGTTTCAGCTGAAGTCTCGATTGTTATCAGTCTTTCAGTATGAACCTCTTGGATAGTAGCGAGAGGAGTGCGTTTGCTACTAGGTCGGAGTCCACGAGGCCTACTATTTAGTATTGGCCACATACTGTGGTTTGATCAGGTCGATGGACACAAATCTTTTCTCCTTTCTTCCAGCAAGGGGGGCAGTAGTACTGTTCTTGTTCCTTGAACTGCTAGGACAGGTACTGGTTGTCTGTAAGAAGGTCCAAATTCCTTCTTGTCCGCAATTTTTTCTCTGACTAGATCCCCAACTTTTGGAATCCAGACAGGCCTTGCTGGGACAGCCGGTTGATCCCTAATGGTGGTTGGCTGTAGGAACACGTTGCTTTGTTTCGTTCTTAATTTGTTTAAGTCCTGTAAAACAGCCAAACGATCTTTGACATCAAAGGGTTTATTTTCCACCACTGAGCCTACGTTTTCTAAGTCTGGTACCCACATTCTTGTCCCAAATAGGACCTCATATGGAGTGACCCCCCCTAGAGAACTTCTTGGCAGGTTGTTTAGTGCACGTTGAACTCCACTAAGGTGTTTGACCCACCTGTCACCCGAGCCTAATACTCTAGCTGTTATAGACTGCTTTATGTCCCGGTTTTTCCTTTCCACAACCGAATTTCCCTCAGGATGGAATGGAGAGGAGTACCGCAATGCAACGCCCAGACTGGCCATGGCGTCTTTGTAAGCCCGAGAGCTAAACGCAGGACCCTGGTCAGAATGTAGCGTGCCTATTGCGTATATGCCGATAAAGACTCGCAAATCTTTTATAACAGTTCGAGCGTCAGCTGAGCGCTGAGGCCATAACCATAGGAACCTAGATTCAGTATTTGTGGGAATGCCTTTGTCCAGTAGGACGCAGGTGCGTAGAAAGTCTAATGCTGTCTAACAATGGTGTCTGCACTGGGTTGCCGCATTCGCAGCATGGTGTCTGATGGCTCTTTCGCTGTAATTTACAGTCTAAGCAGTTGTTGATGAATATGTGAATTTCTGTATTCATTCCAGGCCACCAGTACATCTCTTTTAACGTCAAAATTGTTTTAGAGATCCCTTGATGTGACAGACCTTCCCCCAAATGTGTTTCATAAATCAAGGCTGCTCTACGTTCCAAGTTTGGAATTACCCTATCCCCCACTCCAGGGATTCGAGCAAAAGGAACGTTGTTCGCATCAATTACATAAGAGTACTTGAGTGGAAACTTTTTTGGTAACGCTGCACTGCTGCCTGTGCTTGAAGCATTGACAGCCAACATTATCTCACCGTCTATTTTTGTTTTTGAACGAGTGATCGCAGCTACGGAAGCCGTTTGCACAGCCCCCTTTGCGGCTTCGTCAGCCAATGAATTCCCTGCAACGTGAACGCCATCACGTTGATAACTCAGTGTGTGGATCACGTGAGCCTTTGGTAGTTCGTTTTTCAACTGAACTACTTGTTCCCAAAGCATTTTATGCTTTATTGTGCCACCTTTCGCATCTCTGAAACCATTTTCAAGCCAGTTTTGTATATATTCATTATACGACTGCACACAGTAAAAGGAATCGCACACGATTAGTGTGGGGAATTCTCGATCTGTACTTTCAAGTGCCAGTTTGAATGCTTGTAGTTCAGCTCGCTGAGCTGTACAATCTCCTAGAGACTGCGTTTTTGTGACCATAGGTCTGAAGATGCCATTTTGCATGCGACCTTTAACGATAGCACACGCTGCACTGTAAGCTTGCTTACCCCCTATTGCGGGTTGTGCGGATCCGTCACTGTAAATTATGAATTCGTACTGATCGAGAGGCAGAATTTCAGTAGGCAGGGGACATTCATGTTCATACTGCAGGAATGCTTGTGTTTTTAAATCTGGATCAAAAACATATTCAACATCTGTTGCAGCAAGAGAATTAACCCATTGTATCCATCTTGGATGCAATGCTTTAGCATTTGGAATGCTTGCTTTTGTAACCGCTTCTAAAGCAGGTACTGGGGTTACGACAATAATGCGTTTCCCTTGGGCTAAGGCTCTTTCTTTTGCTACAGCGGTTTGAACTGCTGTTAGAATTTTTTCAGTAGAACTGAAGCACATTTCCGCTTGTGTGTACAAGTGTGATTTATACGCTATTGGTATTTTTTCACCCTCATTGAAAGTTAAGTAGGTGAATCCGCATTGACCTGAAATTATTCGGATCACCAAATTGCGTTCACTTACGCGTGTTTGTAAGTGATTTGTTGCTAACATGTTAGCTTGTAGTGAACGCAAGATTTCTGTGTGTTCTTGTGTCCAGTTTCTGATCGAAAAATCAGGTTTGATTAATGCGTAGAGAGGTTTAACCCTTTCTGCGTAGTTTAGAATGTATGTTCTTCCAAAATGTAAGAAACCCAGGATGGATTGTAAGTTTTTTAGCGTTTTTGGAGGTTGGAGCAGTGCACACTTTTCTAAAAAGTTAGCTGCCAAGCTCTTGCCTTCACTTGAAAGCTCATATCCTAGAAATAGGACATTGAGATGGGCAATTCTGGACTTCTTAAAGTTGAATTTGTAACCCTCAGAGGCGAATCCCAGTATAATGGTGCTCACCCTGTTCAAGTGTTTTTCCAGGTCATCGTCTGTCAGATAAATGTCATCGACATAGGACAATGCCTCATTGTCATAAATTTGTAGTAACTCCATTACCCTCGCTGAGAATAAACCTGGGCTATTCTTGAACCCTTGTGGGAGTCGACAAAAGTGACGCTGGGTCCCCATTATGGAGAATGCTGTTAAGTACCTGCTTTCAGGTGCTATGTTTTGACAAAAGAAACCATTTGAGATGTCTAATGTTGTTTTATATTTTTTACGCACAATGTTATTCATTAATGCTGTGCTATGTGCATTTTGCACTGCAAAAGTTTTAGAACAAGTGTTTAGGTGTCTGTAGTCCAAAACTAGACGATATGTTTTGTCTGGTTTGGAGACAGGAAACAAAGGATTGTTCATTGAGGAGGTGCATGTTTCAATCACCCCTTGGTATTCAAGTTGATCTAAGATCTCCCTGATCTGTTTTTTAGCTTCTTGCTTTATAGGGTACTGCCTTTGTGCAGTAGGTTCATGTTTCAGATGTATTTTATGTTGAGGTGAGTCCTCATCCCATCCTACATGATTTTTATATAATGCTGGGGCCTGGGCTACTGCCCATTTCCTGGCATATGTATATTTTAGATTTATTGGAATATGGTTTTAGAAGGCAGGCATAATAATGTCCTCGCCATGTGGGCACTCCCTGACAAATTGTGGTGGCCAGTCTTTTTCTGCTAGAAGTATGTCATAGCCCTTTGATAGTCTTTCCCAAAAAAGTGCTTTCACCTGTCTAGGTTTGTCTCCCTCCATCCGGAGTGTTATTTCAAATAACCTTTGTGGAGTACTAACCCTGGTGTCTACAGTCTCGACTGTAATGTACTCATTCAAGTCCACTATCTCCAGAAGTTCCCTCAGGTTCTGGCGAACTATTGTGACTTCTGCTGCACTGTCCAGCATGGTCTGAGCCCATTCTCCGTTCTTGAGTTGTGTTCTCAGTATTCTCGGCATGTCTAATCTTTAGACCTGCTACTTTCTTTTTGGAGAATTGAGGTTTCGTTTTTGTTTTTGAAGCGTGTTTGTCGTCTTTCGATTTCACTCGTTCTTCTTTGTGTTCTGATCGTCCTCTTCTTTCCGAAGTCTGTGATGAGATCTGAAAGGGACGAGAGGAACGTGTATCAGTATCTTGATACCTGTCAGGTTTTCTCAAATTATCCCTATTCCTGAGGTTATACCTCCTTTCAGAGGGCTCCTTTTGAGGAGACCTACCTCGGGATTGAGAACGTTTCTCGTTTGATTTTTGTTTAGTAGACTCCCACTTCTTTTTAGAAGATGTAGGAGTTTGTTTTATTGAGTCCTTCTCAGGACTTTCAGATAGTTTCGGCTTCACTGGTCTTCCACCCAAACTATCTCTGCCTAATTCTGCATAAGATTGTTCTATAATTCTGGGTAGCTCAGTTTGATGTTCTGTAACATCGAATTCCCTCAATTTTTGGCGGATCGCAACTGCTGCTGCCTCTCCTTTAATATTAGATAATATTATTGTTGAGACCTGGTCGAAATTTTTCAGTAATTTCATATCTAAATTTAGAGCAGGCTCTGCCCCGTATTCGTTTTGAATTTGTTTGAGGACATCAGGTATTACCGCAATTGACGGAATGCCATGTGTTTTAGTGTAGATGGCAGCAAAGACTGAGCCCCAAGTGGTGCAGTCTTCCAGTTGTGGTGTGATCCCCATTGGTAAACTGATTGTTAGGATTCTGTGTTTCTCATGCGGGCTAGTATTTGGAAATACTGCTTCGATTTGAGTAATTTTTTGAGCTATCCAAAACGGAATTTGCTCTCGTTTTGTGGGCATTTTACCCATGACTGAGTTGAGAGTCTGTGGTGTAATTTTTAGTGTATTCCCCTGTTGGGGAGTTGGATTTGGATATGTCAATGGTGGTCGGACTGTAAAAGTCCGCATGACATATTGTACCAATTGTCTGTAAATTTTTATTAACTCTTTTATTTGAGTATGTAATTCCTCATCTGTCATTATATCCAGTTCAGGATGAGGTGTGTAGCCGGCTAAAATCGGCCATGTTGCTCCTGGTCTACCTAGTGGACCGAGCCTGGTAATGTTTTTGTGATGTTTTAGGGCGCCTTTAAACCAGAGCTGATGCTCCTGGTATGTTAATGGAATTTCAATATCCTCGAAAGGAATGTATTCCTCTGGTAGATCATCTTCTTTGTAGAAGTTAAATGTTTGTGATGTTGGATTGCATTCAGGAAGTAGTACCCATGAATAGAATACCTCTGTCTGAAAGGATTCACGTGCCTCTATCACGAAAACTGCTCTACCTCCTCTTGGCGATAGGCCATGTTTTATAAGTTTTAGAGTTATGGCTCTTCTTAAGTTTTGAGGGATGTGTACAACACCCTCCTCAGTTTCATTTAAACCTGTAAGGTTAAAAACTGCTGCTTGGGCTTGATCAGCCGCAGCTCCACGGTTTTCGGTGTTATTGTCTCCGTCAGGCATTTTTTTTTTGAAAAATGTAGAACAAGTTTCAAGGAAACAAAGATAAGGTGCACAATATTTTGGAACACTGTATCCTTCAACGTTGAGCAAACCAAACAGCTAATATAAAGGGTACTTCCCTATGTAGCCTTGGTGGATACTAAACCCTGCCCACTCCAGACGTCTTTTGGACTATATGGGTAGGGGTCTTTGAGAGAAAATAGCACGGCTGAGTTACTCAGTATCTAACGTTGAATTACCGCCTTACCAAACCGTTGGGCGCCATGTAGTGTAGCTCCTATTTCCCTAATAGGCTCTGCGCATTGGAATAATACATCCTATAGGTTTGACATAGGTCTAAGGTCAGTATGTCCCTATCGAGTATATTAAACTTAATTACTTGTGCCAGCTAGCTCAGAGGCCACTAGAAACTCCTTGACAACAAGAAGGGAGTAGTTTCTGGCAGCGGCAAAACATGACCAATATGTTTCCCTTTTAGAATCAGAACGTGTCCCAGAGTCATGGAAACACTCGATAACTATTTCACTCAGCTCAATCGTGCATGCTTAGTTTTCCTCAGAGTTACACAGAAATAATAGACGGGCGTTTTCAATAAAAGATTTATTGAACAGTCTTGTTTCTGGTGTAAGTATAATGTGCTGTTACGATCACAAGACAGTATGCAAGATAAATAATGTACAGGGTGAGCAGTAGAAATAAATAATACTGCGATAGCATTATCTTTTAGTACAAATGCTGTTACATAAATAACACAGACTAAAAATGCGAGTACTCATACGATGCGGTGCTAAGCTAGTTCTACCCCAATGTACCTAACCTAACCTAGGTGTAGGACGAGGTATGAAGTAGGTGAAGTATTCCTTACTATGGTATACTAAGAGTATGTTAAGTCTAGTATGCCTAGTATGCCAAGAGTCCCTCTAGGTTCTTATCAGCTCCATACCTGAAGAATGAGAGAGGTTGGAATCTCTTTGCCAGACTCGAACTCCAACACCCCGCAAGGGAAGTCAGATCACTGGAAGCGGGACTCTCTGCGTGCAGGGATGACAGCGTCTTCTCAGTGCGTCAGGCCGGGATACGCGCTCCTCTGAAGTCGAGGTCTCCTCTGATTTACAGGGGCTAGGGAAGGTATATTTATACCTGACAGTACCTTAGGAATGTTAGCATTGACGTGAATTGGACAGCGAAAGACGTCATGGATGAACCCCTAAGGAATAATGGTTCATGCATAATAGATGAGGCCTTGAAGAAATCAATAGTCCTGGGCTAGGGAAACTCCCGCAGCCTAAGGGTCTGTTCTTCATGAACTCATGTGACGTTAGGGTGGACGGATGTCAGAGACCATGCCTGTATTTGGAGTGCACGGTTTAATGCCTAAATAAGGCCTGGGATTCTATGCCTATATAAGGGCAGGGCGAATTGTGCCTATATAAGGACATGATATTGGAAATCCCGTTATGAACACCCTAAGAGGAATACAACACAACCCTCAGCAGTCAAGGGGAGTTCATCCTCCAACCAGTAGTGCACCAGGTGGTGCGTTTGCAGAGTGGTTGAGAAAGGGGGAGGGGCCTCTGATGAAGTCTCTGCAATCCCGCTGTGTGTTAACAACTGGTGGCAACAATAGGGGTTCTTGGCCCCTAACATCCTTCAGCAGCCAAGGGGAGTTCATCCTCCAACCAGTAGTGCACCAGGAGGTGCGTTTGCAGAGTGGTTGAGAAAGGGGGTGGGGTCTTCAGTGAGGTCTCAGCAATCCCGCTGTTGGGGACTTAGTAGTGGCAACAAAAGGTGTTCTTGGCCCTTGACAAACATAGGCAGCAAAGGGTACTTCATTAAGGGTGGCCGAGCAATACTCCACCTGCTCGTGGAACTCCGTGGAATTTTGGGGAGTGTTTAGGGAATTCCACAGACTGAAACTCTGCGAGCTCCACCCAGGCCTACAGAAAACAAGCATTAAACAAGCAGAACCCATTCAGGCACTCATGAACTCACTCACAGAACAACTCAGACACTCTCACAGCCACTAACAGACCCATTCACTCATGCATCCATTAACAGACAAACTCAGACATGTACACCCACTCACAGACACAGACACTTATGCACCCATGTACAGAATCACTCATACTCTCTCACCCACTCACAGATCTACTCAGAGACTTGCACTGACTCACTGGCCCTCTCAGAGACTCACACACCCACTCACAGACCAAATCAGACACTCATATACTCACTTACAGTCCCACTCATACACTCTCACACCCACTTACAAACCTACTCAGACACTCATACACCCACTGAGACACTTGTGCACTCACTCACATACACAGTGTCAAAGGTTAGTGGCTACAGTTAGGAAATACAATTAAAAAAGACTTACAAATTCACTTAAAAAAGGTTATAGGGACATTAAAGCTAGGAAATAGAATAAAAAAATTAGAAACTCACTGAGAAAAAAAGGTTACAGGGACGGTATAGTTGGGGAATAGAATTAAACAACCTTAGAAATTCCCTGGAAAAAAACAATGGTTACAGGGATGTTATAATTAGGCTCAGATTACACTCGTACAAACCAGTGAAATTCAGCAGTTATAGTTACCTGAGCTAACTATAACTTACACTCCCACAATGCATTGCTTATGACCTCACATAGTACATCACTCATGACGTGGTCAGTGACATCACTGATTACATCATCCACAGAACCACTCACACACCCATTTAAACCCCATACAACCTCTCATACTCCCACTCACACACCCACACAACCACTCACATACCCATTCTAGACCCATACAAGTACTTACACAATCACTCACTTATCTCCATAGAGCCACTCACACACAAACTCACTCACTCATAGACCCTGGTCATACAACCAGTCACTCACTCATACAGCCACTCACACAGCCACACACTCACCCATATGGCTACAGACATACCCAGTCACTCACTCATACAGCCATTCAGACACCCACTCACTCACTCATACAGCCACTGACACACCCACTCACTCACCAATACAGCCACTCACACAGCCACTAAGTCACCCACACATCTACTCAGATACCCGCCTATACACCCATACAGCCACTCACACACCCACTGACACACCTGTACAGTCACTCGGACACCCACTCACATACAGATACAAACAGTCACACAGTGACTCACATAAACTCTGTTAAAAAAAGGAATCACTCATTAGTAGTACACAAAGTATACTAATTTACCTTTTGTGGTACCTTAGTATATACGTTTAACACACAAAAACGTTTAGAAGACACTTAAAATCACTGGATGATGTCATCAGAGATGTCATTTGAGATGTCATGAGTGATGTCACTGACCATGTCATGAGTGATGTATTGTGTGAGGTCGTAAGCAGTGCATTGCGGGGGCACAAGTTATAGTTAGCTCAGGTAACTAGAACTGCTAAATTGCACTGGTTTTGTGCGAGTGAACTCTGAGCCAAATTATAACATCCCTGTAACTTTTGTTTTTTCCAGTATATATATATATATATATATATGTATATATAAACTTCATACAGCAGTAGCAAAGCTACAAACGCACACTCCTTCCATAAATAAGAGGTTCAATCCGTAAGGTGCATAGGGTGGTTTATTCAATGTTCCAAAAGCTGGAAACCCAAAGCGTAACGGCGTTTACACGCCTTGATCATGGGTAAAGGAAACAAAGATTTCGACAATATTTCAATTCAATTACAAACAAAGTGAAAAAATGTAAACACAGTAAAAATAGAAAGCGGACTGATTAAAGTCCCACCAAGTTCTTACAATAAGTCGGCCATTTTGAAATAGCAATATCTATCATAATGTAATGCCTCATAGTGCAGCGTGGAGAAATAATTAAGCACTTAGATGCCATAATACTCATACATTTCATATATGCCACGTGTGAAAACAATTATATATGAAAATACAGAGATATGAATAAATGTTGAATAGAATTCTATACATGAACACATATATATTCTCTATTTGACATCTGTAACATATAAAGAGCGCTTCAATTCAGTCTCAATGACAAAGCAAAAAGGCAGGATGCGCACCGGACAGTTGCCACCACGATGCGCAACCAATATGATCCAAACCCTGTCCCTACGTCCAGGTCACCAATACCCACATATGCCCGAGACTATGTCTGCCAACATGTTCACATCAGGGTTGTACCTCGAACCGCTACTAAATCCATCCTTAAAAATTTATCTTATGGCGTAGGGACATGCCTAATGCTCACAGCAAATGTTGCTCATACAGGTGTGCAGTCAGTTGATATCTATAACATAATAGTTAACATAATATGAATAAATGCGACATACGTTTAAAAGAATACATCCAAGACAATCATGCCCAAGTGGGCTTTCTTATAGCATGTATTACCAAAACCTCTGATAGATACTTAAATACTTAAATACCACTATTGTTTCCTAAATTATATAATTTACAATGTACAATATACACCTTCAAGTGGCATATTTCATCGTCTCATAGATAACTTTCACTAAAAGTGCTCTTGTACAAGATCAGCTCCACAATTGAACCTATAAAAAACATACAAAATGACAAAAAATCTCCATTGGTTCATTGGTTCTATTCAACATTTATTCATATCTCTGTATTTTCATATATAATTGTTTTCACACGTATGAAATGTATGATTATTATGACATCTAAGTGCTTAATTATTTCTCCACGCTGCACTATGAGGCATTACATTATGATAGATATTGCTATTACAAAATGGCCGACTTATTGTAAGAATTTGGTTGGACTTTAATCAATCCGCTTTCTATTTTCACTGTGTTTACGTTTTTCACGTTGTTTGTAATTGAATTGAAATATTGTCAGAAAACGTTGTTTCCTTTACCCGTGATCAAGGCGTGTAAACGCCGAAACGCGTTGGGTTTCCGGCTTTTGGAACTTTGAATAAACCACCCTATGCACCTTACGGATTGAACCTCTTATTTACGGAAGGAGTGTGCGTTTGTAGCTTTGCTACTGCTGTGTGAAGTTTATGGAATACAGGGTGTCCTCGTACCCTCTGCGCGCACCGTTGCTGAGAGTCCCGGCTTCTACGAGGTAGTGGAATTTATATATATATATATATATATATATATATATATATATATATATATATATATATATATATATACATTGTTTTTTTCTAATAGTAGAAGTTACATCATACAAAGTTTGAGGCATTTGTATAAAGTATTGTACAGTTTATTGATTTACAAAAATTCTTCAATGTCTTATGGTATTATTTTTTGGAATATTTTACAAAGATTCTATTGCAACCTCACAATATTCCAAAGGCAGTTGATTCTATTGCAGTCTTCCATTGATTCAAAAACCAGCCATCACACATTTCACCCACTGCATGGCTAGCAAGCCGGGTCTTTTTCAGGGCTGTAGTATTGGAATATTAAAAATTGGTTATGATAAAAGACCTATTTATTGTAATATGTTAATCACAGTAAGTGCTCCACTTAGTGTGAAAACAACACTATCCGGTTATGCATGTGCCCTTTAGCTATCACATTAAGTAAGTGAAAGTGAGTCTATTTTGTTGGTGTAATTTCTATTGTTCCGTCCCAAATTAGAATATGTGCTCATTTTGAAATAAACTACAGATTGCTGTGCACTGACATGCCAGGGGTTTGTAATAAGCATTAAATACTTTCCAGTACTCCATTTTTTATTTATTTATTGCTATTATGTAATTCCTTTAATATCTCATGGAGATCCTAGAGGAACGTATTAAAGTATAATTTAGAATGTTGGTAAGAATGTTACGAGTTAACTTATTCAAGTATCAGCATGACAATTATAGGTTACCTTATGTATGCATCTAATTTTGTCCTTCAAACAGAACAAAATCTAGAGTGAAATAAAGATAGAAAATGCAAGTTTAAATAAAAAGAAAATAATATATAAGTAAAAGAAAACGGAAAAGAGAACCAGTGACCAGTGTTTGAATGAATGACAATAAGTAAATGATCATATGTTTTCTAGATAGAGACCGCTAGCTACAGGTAAGACGCTATTAATATTGAATGCGATATGTGTCAATATCGTTGTTAGGTCTGCATAAAAGTAGCAGAAATTCATGCAGAGGTCTCCCGTTCTGGGGTCAGATGGAGACCAAGCATTAGACAAATCACGGAGGGGACCCATTATGATAAAAGGGACTGGTCAGTACATGATTCCAAGTACTGAGAAGTTACTCTGGATGAAAGAAGGAAGAGCCTCTAAGAGCTCAGCTTACGGGTAACAGGCACAGTGTCTAATGCTAATCTGTCTCTGTGGTTCTGCCTTGCAGCATGCTCTGCGGCATCTGAGCCCGGAGCCATTTTTAAGAGCTTATAAGTCCCTGTCTGTGTTGCTACTAAAGAAACTGTCATCCATCAGGAACTGTTGGACGTCATATTGGAATGGTAAGTCAAAACCCTCATACAGGTTTTTGAAAATAAGGCTTTAACAAAAGTACAGGTGATTCTGGACTTATAAGACTGGAGAGAGTTTTATAACTATATCACTAACATTTATTTATGCAAACTGGACACCTATTCTAATTGGAATCTAAAGTCCAAGATTAGCGATCCATTAAAAACACTGGAATCATTTATTTTATTATTGAACAACCTGTATCATGTTTCCTATTCATCGGTTGTAGTGACATTTGGATAAAGATAGTTTAAAGTAGCCAAATATGTGGTCCTTTTGACTACGAGAATGTGTGGTGTTTTTCTAACAAATGAGCAATATCTACACTGTTTTCTGTGTTCTTGGCTATCACATGTTGTCATATTATTTGCTATTTTTCAGCCTTATTCGATAGGTTATACATTTGTAGCTCATGCTCATTCAATGATTACACATTTTTACAAGGTTTGTATGCATATGTCCATCTTATATATGCACATATGGTGGGTACAACTTCTATCATATCAAAGTGATTGTTTGTAGATACATGTTATTTGAGCAACTTATGACCATTTCCTTCACACATTGTGTCATGACATAATTTATCCATATTATTGAAGTACTGAGCAGAGTTCGAGTTCATGGGCCACCACCTGCTCTAGATTAGCATAGTAAAAAAGAAAACCTTATGTATTATTGCGCTACGAGTGGCCATTTGTAATGTCCATTATTCTCGGGCTATCCGTATGATATCAACTGATAGCTAGTACTTCATGGTGTTCCCTGACTCAGAGTTAGTTTTAGTTTGTTGCATCCGAGAATAGAGTCAGATTATGTTGAGACATGACTTTGCATAATTTAATAGAAGTCAGTTATGTAGCTCAGCGTCTTTGTTTATTTCACTATAACAAATGTAAGTATGAGTTAACGTTCTCGTTTTTAGTGTCAATTCTAAGTCTCCCACTCTTGGGTGTTTCCTTAGATTCTCCACCCTATGGAAAGTGATTGTTTGTAGACGTAACTGGAGGAAAGGCTATAAGGAAGCAGAGAAGAAATTGTATAAATCTAGCCTTCAGGAGTATAAACAAGTTATTTTCGTTGCAAAACAAAAATTTTATTCAACCCAAATTGACTTGGCAAAGAACTCTGCTAAAGAGTTATTTAGAACTGTCTCCAGCCTGGCTTCCCTGAGCCCAGTTACAGTGCAGTCTAGTCAGGAACTGTGTGAGGAGATTGCCAAATTTTTCCTTAATAAAGTGGAGAGCATATTTTCCGTTTTCAGCGGACCTAACAATGCTGGGCTGAACATGTCAAGGGAGGTATCTAAGTCCACAAGGATTGGCCCCCGGGCCCTGGACAAATTTGCACCACTGACCGTAAATGATACTCTTGAGCTTCTAATGGGAGCCAAATCTGGTTCGCCTTTTGACCCATGCCCTGTGAAGGTGGTAAAATTGGCCCCCAGTCCGATTGCTCTCTCTCTCACATCCATTTTTAATGGGATGTTTGAAACAGGACAGTTTCCGAAGCTTTGGAAGGTGGCTTCAATACTGCCTCTGCTGAAAAAGCCAAGCCTGGACACTAAGGATCCCAACAACTTCCGTCCGATTTCTCGGCTTCCTCTCCCCGCAAAAATGGTTGAAAAGATCATGAATCGTCAACTCAGTGCTTTTCTGGCGGAAGTTCAAGCACTGGATCCCTCTCAATATGGTTTTAGAGAGGGACATAGCACTGAGTCTGCGCTCATTAAGGCCACCGAGGAGATCAGGGAAGCCGTGGATCGAGGAGGCAGGGCAGCCTTGATTTTATTGGATCTGTCCGCGGCCTTTGATACGGTCCATCGCAATATTCTGATGGACCGACTCAAGGCTTGTGGGGTCCAGGGGAAAGCTTGGGATCTTCTTAAATCTTTTTTTATCAGACAGGGGACAGATTGTATCCCTAGGTAAATTTCAGTCCAAGCCCTTTGCACTGCCATGTGGTGTACCGCAGGGATCATCACTGAGCCCCACACTCTTTAATGTGTATGTCTCATCATTGGCCCCCGTCATCAGTACATTTGGGTTTGGTCTCACTTCCTACGCTGATGACACACAAATTGTGGTGTCTCTATTACCTGGCCAAGAGCTGGGAATAGATAAACGGTAGCAGGTCTGTATGGAATCAGTAGGGAGATGGATGGCAGATAATTGCCTAAAACTGAATTCAGGAAGAACAGAAGTAATGCTGTTTGGGAACGACCTTAATTTTTGGACTCCTAATTGGTGGCCTGCATCCATGGGGTCACTTCCTACACCCTCAAAAAAGGTGAAAAATTTGGGTATAATCCTGGATGAGAAACTTTCCTTTGGGGCCCAAGTAAATGCAGTAACTTCAACAACAGTGCATGTTCTTAGAACTGTCAAGAAGGTATTGCGGTTCTTACCTTCGGGGACCCGGCAAACGGTAGTCACAGCATTGGTCATGTCGAGACTGGATTACTGTAATAGCCTATATTTAAACATACAACAAAGACTTCTGTATAAGCTTCAGCTGCTACAAAATGCCGCGGCCAGATTACTTACGGGCACTTCCAAGTTTTCTCCAATCTCCAAGGAGATCAAAAAACTGCACTGGCTCCCGGTGAGGAACCGGGTGCATTTTAAATCTCTCTGTATGGTCTTTAAAGCACTTCAAGGCTTAGGACCAGATCATTTAAGGCGCCAGTTCCAATGGTACATACCGGCAAGAACTCTTAGATCTCTGGGAGCTAAGCTGGTCGTAGTCCCACCAACAAAAAAAGCACAATGGGGAGGCAGAAGTTTCTCTTCATGCGCAGCAAAAGCCTGGAATGATTTGCCATTCTATTTGAGAAATGCCACCAATCTTCTAGCTTTCAGGAAAGGGTTAAAGACCTGGCTTTTTGATAAATAAACCTTCTCTTTTTCAGCTCAGCATTAAGGAGTAGTAACTAGCGCCAGGACACCTCCGGGTAATCGTGCGCTCTAAAAGTTCCCATAACATAACATAACATGGGGATGATGTGCGTCATAATTTTCAACCAATGCAAATTTTCTATCTGATTTCTGGATGTTTGTATAGTGTTTCTGTATTCTGTGTGTCAACGGTCTAATGGCGCTCCCTTTGTAATATTTATTACAAGGACATGTGATTTTGTATATGACAGATGTACTTTCACATTTAATCCACTCCTTGATGTTATGACAGTGGACATTTATCACAGTTTCAGTGACTTTGTTTTTGCCTAGTTTGCATATTGAGCAGTTTCAATATGTATAAAAATATTTTGGTGTTTCCAGAAATGTTCTTGTATCCCTTCTTGTTTCTTGAAAGAATGATTGGCATAATTTTTGTTTCAGATTTGGTCCCTCATTTGAAGCTTAGCTGAGGATAAGGATAGATGTTTTTTATTGTGGGGTTGTTAGTTAATAGTGGACAATGTTTCTGTAGGATTTTTCTAATATATTGGTGTCCATTGCAAAATTGTGTGATAAGCTGGATTTCAGGTTTGTTAGTTATTGGTCATCTTAAATCATGTAAAAGTTGACCTTTATCAATCTGTTCTATCTTGTTCGTAGATTTCTGTAGAATAGTTATGTCATAGACTCTTTTGCTGAGTAATTTCATTTGAATTTATTAGGAAATCCTCTTGCTGATTGCAATTTCTTCTTGCTCTGCGATAGTCTCCCTCCGGAATGTTAGTGATGTAATCTTAGGATGACAGCTGGTAGCATGTGGTATTGAATTTGCTGCCATAGTTTTCCTGCGTATTTTGCTGTGAAGTTGATTGTTTTCTATGTATAGCATTAATTCCAAGAGTTCTATTTCCTGTTTTGAGATGGTAGATGTCACTGTTAATCCCCATTTTTGAGAGATAATTCATTGTTGTTCTTTGTTAGTGTAATTTGTGATCCTTGCCCTATAAGTAGGATGTCATCAATATATCTGCCACAAAAATGTTATTGTTATTAAGATCCTCAAAGTTCTCATTCCAGAGCCAGTATTTCTTGACTTCCCCTATTAGGAGGCAGGCATATGGGGGAGCAAATCTTGCGCCGATTTCGGTCCTTTGTTGCTGTAGATACATATTGCCATTGCAGATGAATAAGTTCTTGGTCAGGCATTTTTTGGGAGTATATGCATTGTTGGCATCACAGGGTGTTTAATGTATAAGTATTGCTTTTCTTCCACAGTGATAAGACCTTTATTCAACCATCTGTCCAGATGTACCGCTTGTCTCTGCTAGGGTGCCTGCTGTATGGCTGTTTGCAAGTTTAGGGTAACAAGCAGTATCCTACAGCTGCTGATTTGTCGCTTTCAGATAGTCTACCATATCTAAGTTTACAATATTACCTCCCTTGTCAGCCTCTTTGATTACTAGTTCTCAATTTTCGCAAAGCTCATCAATTGCCTGTTTGTGTTTCTTGCTTAAGTTAAAGGGAAGGTATTTACTTCCAGAGATATATTTCCGATGTTCCTTGTCAAGGTCACATAATACTGCAGTATGGAAAAGATATATTGAATTGCCTGGGGGTAAGACTAGTGTAAACGTTGATTTTGGGGAACCTTTGCTTTCCCATGGGTAAAAAACATCAATTCCTAGTTCCACAGCTGTGGTAGATAGGTCAGAGATTGGCCACTTGAGTCGATATCATCAGTTTCTGATAGGTTGGTCAGTAATTGTATATTTTCACGGTCTTGTACTGTAAGGTCACTTGTCACAGGTTGTTGTGAGAAGGTTCTTATTATATGTTGTTTATCTGAGAAGAAAGCTTGAAGTTTAAGGCTCTGGGTGAATTTGTGTAGGTTGATTTTAGTTTACATTAAGTCCCATTGGGCCATGGGGCAAAAGGACAAGTCTTTGTTTAATATCTCCATTTGTATATTGGTAAGAAACGTTCTTGAAAGGTTAACTACTAGTTGGTTGTTGTTGCCTTGTCCTTGGTCTGTTCTTTTCTCCATGCTTTTGTTTGTACCCCTGATGTTGAGGGTTCATCGGGATTGGTATTTGGTAGTCTGGCTCTGGTTTCTTGTGCGTTTAGATTTCACAAATGGGGTCTGTTGACCTCCTCGTAAAAATGCACTTCAACCTTCCTTGTGGATAGTGCTGCCTCCTCTCCAGGGGATTCGGTATCCGATGTTAAGGATGTTTCTGGTGTACTGATTGGCTCAGTTGCGTATTCTCTGGTTTTATATTGTCATATTTTTTTGCAAAAACTATATAACCGTCCTAGTTGATAATCAGTTTGATCTTGTCTGAAATTTGTTCTTCATTTTTATGAAATCTTTTTCACATTCTTCGATGACTTTGTACAAAATGTCACAATTTGTCTTTGCTATTTCTCCACAGTTGGCTTCTTCAATTCTTCTAGTTAAGGTATTCACTTGTTCCCTATATTTTTCGTATTCTTCTTGTGCTATGTCCATTAATGGATTGATCATGCTGTTTCCAGCTGTACGTAAGTTATCTTCCCATGTTTTTAGTTTTTTTCAGGTGATGTGGTTTCTGCAGGTGGAAATATTAAGATTCTCAGGCTGCTTGAAACGCCGTCAGCTTTCTGGTATTTCTTTAAAGAAGCTCCTATTCACTACTTTCGAGAGCTTGAAAAGTACTGTTTGCTGAGGATGGATTGAGTCGATTCTGTCTGGTTGTGCCAGTGCTTGTGGCGTTGAAAACTTCATCTAGTCTAAATTTCCTTTGTTCTCTGCCATTTTTATACTCTGCCAGTGTTAGTGTCCTTTTGGAAGTTATATTGGGATAGAGCAGGGAAAAGAGATTGTGTATGTCAGTCTAAAATGCTTTAGTCAGTTTCAAAAGCTGTTTCGTCTGAAAATCTGAAAGAATCTGTAGACTCACAAAAATCCGTCTCTCCCTACATTAGTTCCAAATCAAAAGAAAAGTTCACAGTTCTACCAATATCTTTGCAAAAGTTTTTAATTTAGGCTTTCAAATCAGTTGAGCTGAAGAAAAAACTAAAGAAACTATTTGAAATCATTAAATCATAAATAAAAAAAAATCCCCCGCTGCTGGGAGTGAGAATAGAGAACCAATTAATTTGCTTTCTTTTTATCCAACAAAATTTCAAAATTATTGAGGAGTTCACTAGCATAAAGAAAATTATTAAAACCATGGGAGAACGGTCCAGCAAAACTTTGTAAGTTGCAGAACCTGAAAGCTCATTTGAAGGCAATCTAAATAATAGAATTATGGTTGCCAGTTTTCTAAAAAAATTCCTTCCCTCTGCTCTCTCTGAAACAAGGCCCCTTCAGTACTCTGGCTATCCTATTCCACCCCCTCATACTGAAAAACTAGTCCAAATGTTGATCTTGCACTAGCTGACTCTCTTGTACATCTCTCTCCTGGACAGTGATGTACCGCATTACTTCAACGCTGTACATATAAAAACAAAACCTTTACCCTTCGATTGTTGAAATGTGCTTCACCATCTCCAGTCTCTCATTCATCTCTAAGATCATTTAGATATCTACTGTCTCATAGTTACAGAAACACATTAAGCATAATGAACTTTTGGATTTTCCCTTCAGGATTCAGGCGTAGCCATAGCACAGAATCCGCGTCACTCAAGGCATTAGATGGCATCATCAGTAGCTTTGCTGAAAGCCACCCTTGTCTTCTCATCCGATAGGATGAGAACATTTGATACTGTCTGCAAAGAAACCCTTCTATAAATACTCAAAAGCTGGAGATGTTTTGGTGGAACAATTTTGAAATGGTCTGAATCATAGCTCTCTTATTGTACAGAGCACATACAAATAGGAAAAAAACTCTTTGATTCAACCTAAACGTCATGTGGTGTTGCAGGAACTCCATACTGGTGCCAATCCTTTTTAATCTCTACGTTGAGACCTTTCAGGTAGGTCCTTGCCTGTTAATTCATGACAATGCTTGTTAAAAAATAAGTGGTGGGGACCTCGTCAAGAGGCCACTGCAATTTGCACTACTCATAGCCCCTATACTTACCGCCAGTGACAGAATCAACACAACTACTAATCAACACACTCTACAAGTATGACATTTCAGACTATTCCAGTCCCCAAAGCTACAATAATGGCTTGGGCAGCAAAAATTAGTTATTTTTAATGTTCATTGAAATAAACAAATATTTTTGTGTCAATCTCTAATTTATTTATTTTTTATTTTTTATTTATTTATTTGAGTTTTATATAGCGCTAGCTAGACCCGGAGGTATCAGAGCGATTTACATAAGGATCCACAAAATTACAAAATTACATCAAGATAAACAGATTTAGATAAACAGTGCAGACTGTCATAAGTGCCAGTGTTGACAATTAAGTTCCGGTGCCGGGAACCCGAAAACACCAGCTCAAATTAATCACTGATTCAGGAGTATACTGATGAAGACCTTATTTATCTTAAATTGAATTCTCCAAAATGTATTTCCACAATCAAATCTACTCTGCAATTAATGCATACATGGACGGCTTTTGAAAAATGTTAAATGCAATTATGTAAAGATTTAATTTCTATTACTCACCCCCAGTCCAAGAGTAATAGCAGCCGATACTGGCTTGACCACATCATGAATCCTGGTGTCAGTCTGAAATTTGTTACCACCAACAAATCCCTGGGTTACTCTTGATTGAAAACCTTTACCTCAAATAACACTTTCAATCCATGGCTAAATAAGATGAATCTCAAATCCGTTAGCTCATAAAGTTAAAACATCTGAAATTAGCTGGAGAGGGTCTGGTAATATCTTCCTTGGGTAGTCTTCAGCCATCCTCATTTACCTCCACAAAAACAGACTGGCTCCACTAACAACTTTCGTCCATCCTACTGTATCAAATATAAAAAAGCATTAAAATATCACCCCTGCTCTTGCATTACATTTTGAACACGCTTCTAGCACATATCAGGAGTACTTCTCCTTCCGTGGTTTCAATCGTATTCTAAAAAACCATGCTCATGTCAGAGCATTTTCACATGACGTTATAGTACCCTCCTGGTGTTGTCTATGTTAGCTATCTTTAAAGTGTTATATTGCCCTAATAACCTATACTTATTTATTGCTGTTGATTACACCACGTTACACTTCTACTCTCACCTCATAATGCAAAGCTGTATCCTAGTCCTTTTTGATATTCCTAGTGTGCACTTGGCTATGACTTACTGCTGTCAAACTGTTCTCACCTAATTTTGGCCATGATTCCTACTATCCTACTGCCTGCACTCTTTATCTGACTTTACAACCCATTCAATACACACTTTGGGGCAAATTACGATGTCGGTCAGAAGTGCCTCCGCAGTCTTGGGGGCGGTCAGACCGACCGATGTAGCGTCAGAGGCGGTCGCTCTGACCGCAGTATTATGATGCCCAAAAAGACATTACTTACTGATCGATGTGGTTCCTCCGACTGGAATTTCCACCTGCGAAGCTTTCAGCCAGGTCGAATAGAGCCGATCGGAGCATGTTCCGGCCCTGGAACTGCCCGCCCTATTACAATGTGTATTTGCGGCACGTCGTCTGTGTCGGTCCAACCACCTCGTCAGAGCAGGTGGAAGGGGAGTCTTTTAAATCCGAAATTTGTCACAAAACGCTTCCTATGACATCTGCTGTGCAGCTATGGAGCCCTTCGCGCATGTCATCCCTCTACTATACATCATCAAAGAATATGAGAAAATGAACCGTCGCAGACGTCGCCACCAGTAAGCTACACACCTACACATTGATGTAACTACCAAAGCGAATGTCAATTGAGTTTAAAGTCTTGTGTAGCATGTTGAGCATGGTAAATGAGGTTATGTCATCACCAGGTATCCACAGACTGAGCTTGAAATACTGGGATAAACAAGAATTTAAGGTCTGATTAGAAATGGCTATAGGTACATATATATGTATGTGTACATAAATGCATAGATGAGTACACCACACTGCAAAAAGCAACATGTCATGGCAACAGAACATCAATGCACACACAAAAGTATGTCCACAGAAACATATGCACTGGCACCAGGGCCACTCCTAGAATTATTAGTTCCGCGAGCAGAATCAGAATATATAAACCACCTATAAATTCCATAACATGTCATAGGAAGACACATTACAGGAAGTGCCTCCAAGTTACCATAAATTTCCTGCCATTGTTGAACCAGCTTTGTAAGAAGTACTTTATCTAGTGTGGCTATCTGTAAATTGGCCAACAATATATATAAACAGCACATTAACATGATGTTAAAATATATGGCAGATCTGTCAAGTGTAAATACAATACATCCACCCAATTGGATGGAAAAGCTAGGTCTAGGCCGTTTTTAATCTCACAACTATCTTAATCTGATGCACTTATTGTTGACAGATTAATACATGATTCAAAACAATAAACTGACTAATATAGCCCAGCCTGGCCTGTCACTCCCCCATCAGCTCAATCTCGCAGTCTCAGATCCTGTGTCCAGATGAGTTTAGCAGTGTTGGAGCAGGCATCCACCAGAGTCTCCGCTCGCTCCTGATCTCAGCCTCACCGCAGGGCAGGTAGCCAGGTCAGTATAGGGAGTCACAACCAGCATAGGATGATGTATGTGTCAGTAATAAAAAACTTTGAAGGATCCAGCCCATTTCCAAAGTAGGCCTGAGACGTCTGACTCCCTTCCATACAATCCCTATCATGCACCCAGGTCTGCTTGCATGCAAACCTTACTCCAATACATTGGGCCACAACTATCTTGTGGGGCAGTTTGCTTTGTCAGGCCAGGTTTACATGTCCCTGGTGGACCTGTGGTGTTCCACCACCACTGATTACTGAGGCCAGCTAGTGGGGTATGAGCAATGATCCCTACCTGGCCAGTCAGGGCATGGTCTCAAAAAGCCCCACTTGGAGCTACATTTCTCAAAAAGCTCTAGAGTAATGAGAGTCCACACAAAGCAGGCTTGAATTCTGCAGGCACATAAAGGATGGTTCATGATCCAAAACCTTTGGAAAGGAAGACACACACCTCAAAACTAAGACAATTTCTCACATAGAAAATTAAGAGAAAGGGAATTGTGTTTGGTGGCATATTGGTCAATTAATGTAGCTGCAAACGAGTTCCAAGACATTTCAACTTCAAATCCAATCTCTTCCTTTCATCTCATGATCATTTTTTGGGAAAATATTTGTATCGATGTAAATCATCTTTCATTAAGCAGACAATGCAGATCCAGTCAGCCGTGCAAAGCAAACATTCATCACTGAATCACGTATACTACAACAGGAGCATATGGTTCAATATTGATCAACTTCAAAAACTCTATAACCAGAACAAGGTAGCCGATCACAGAGGGATCCTGGGCATTTAGACGGTCAGCATCCCAGATTCCTCACAGTCCAGACATGGGGGTGAGACCGTGGCCTCTAGTACAACAGCCATTGTTAGCAGTTGCCGTTTTAGCATATGTGGATTCTAAGACCTCCCCGACCCCATGATCGAAAGAGGAGATGTCAGGAAGCCAGTCTGCCTCACATGACAGAGCAGCAGCTTCATCTACCCATGTCAGGACTAACTCTGATAGGTCAATGACCATGTGTCCGTGAGCCTGGCGCTTCAAAGTCCTTCATCCATCCAGTGGCCCTTCCTCTGTATCCTGTAAGTCTTGTACCAAGTTGTCCTACAGGTTAGCAATTGCAATCCTGTAGAGGCACACAACTTCCTCCCTGCACAGTGCAATTGCCTCAGCCCTACCCCATTTGAGAGTCGCTGCTCACAAGTGTTGGGAGTTCAGTGGCCTTCCAATGCAAGGAAATGGCCTGATGTGCTATGAGCAGTGCAATATCTATGATTAGATTGGATACCTTTTGAGCCCTCTTCTGCCTGAATATCCTTGGCAGCCTCCCCTCCAATGGAAGGAGGTTGACACAACCTGTCACTGTGGCAAGTACATCTGTGACTCTGGACCATGGGATCGCTGCATACAGCCATGCCCAGAACATATGTATCAAATCCTAAATAGGTGCATGACATCGTGGCAGAGAGTGGAGGACACAAGCTTTCTGTTTAGGACAGCTGAGGTGAGACATGCCCTGTGTTTGATGTTGAATTGAATGTGCAGGAGTTTGGCATTACGAGATACTTTACATGGGTAATGCATAGTGCATTCCCACTCCTTGGACATGAGGGTTTGTCATATATCAGTGTCCCATAGCCGGCGAATGAAGTGCAGGGGGTGGGTTAGTGGGTGATGTTCCCGTTCAGTGTCTGTGACCCTCCACAGGCATCCCATGTCAGCTATTAGTGTCCCATGGGCCAAGAAACAGTCCACCGGAATGTCATGATCTTCCTGCAACTGGACAAATGGTGTGAGCTCTCGGACCCTGAATAGGTCCCCCACTGAGGTAAATCCAGTGTCTCTCCATGCCATCAGTCCTTCCCTAACAATGCTTGTATGGAACAGTGGGATGAAGTGCAGACTATCGGACGGAGAGTACGGGATCATGTCTGTCAGTAGCCTCAGGCTCTTCTCATAGCTCCAATAAGCCACTTTCAGCAGGCTGTCAGCTCCAGAGGGGAGCTGCGCTCCAGGGAGCAACATCGATCCCACCATTCCCTGTGCCCTGCATGTTGGGAACCTGCCCACTTCATTCAACTGCCTCCCAGCCAACCATCACGCCGGCCATTGCAGCGGTGCTGCCATGTAACATTTTTTAAAAAGCAGCACACCCAGAACACCATTTCCCACCGGCAGCTGCAGCCTCCGCAGAGCCACATTTCTCCTGCCCCTATTCCAGATGAACCCTCCCAGCATCGTGTCCAACTCCCTGAAGGTGGCACGAGGCACAGCCACAGTTAGGTGATGGAAAAAATACAAGATGCAGAGAGCATTACCATCTTCGAAAGTGATATACATCCTTGGACTGTAATTAGGAGAGTGCTCCAAAAAGCCATCTGTGGACCTAAGGAGGATATGGCCCTTGTCAGATTTCCACAATGAGATTGTTTCCATTATGATAGTTACAGATCCCTAAGTACCAAAACACCCGAAGCTCCCACATCACGCTCTGTTCTCTCCCCATAACCTCTTGTGGAGGATAGTCCGCACAGAGGGGAAAAACACAAGACTTGGCCCAGTTAACACCCAAACTTGACCCACTCTGGAAATCCGCTAGTATCTCAGAAATATTTGGAATTCCCCAGCGGATATACTGAATATAGAGCAGCATATCATCTGCATCAATGGATACTATATGTACCTCATCGCATAGTGGAACTCCCCATGCTTTCCACCCCTGACAAAGCTGCTGGGCAAAGCAGCTCCATAGCCAGGGCAAAGAGCAGTGGGGAAAGGGGACAGCCCTGATGAATGCCCTTGCTCACTGTAAAAGAGGGTGATATGTATTTTTAAAACCTGACTCGGGAAGTCGGCTTGGTAGAAAAAAGCCATATGTCTTGTTGCAGCTGCCCCTCAATGCCCAGTTTTGACAGAGTGGTGAACAGGTATTACCAATAAACGGCATGGAAGGCCTTCTCTAAGTCCAGCACTAGACAGGCTACGTAGGGCCACTTCCCTGGGGCCAGCTCCAGCACCCTATTTAGCCTCCGCATATTACGCGGGGTGGATCTATCAGGGATAAAAACATTTTGGACCATATGCACTAGATGCAGCATGTGTACCAGCAGGTGGAGTGCCACTACCTTACTAAGGTTATTATAATCCATACCTAGCATGGACAATGGAAGGTAGGATCTCAGTTCCGTCGGGTCACTGTTGGGATTTACCAGTGATCCCAACAAGGACTCTCGCATGGATTGCGGTTGTCTCCACTCACTCAAGGTGGCCTGATAGAGCTACAATAACCTGGGGGCAAGTAAAGGCCCATAGGCCTTGTAGAGCTAGGATGGGAGGCCGTCCAACCCAAGAGTTATTAATGTGGCAGCACTCATAATCTACGGTTACAGCCAATGGGGTGTTGATCTCCGCACGTGCTGCAGGAGCAAGTACAGGCAGATTCAACCCAGTCAGAAACTTGTAAATATCTACTTGGCGCTCAAACTGCTGGGGATGGTGCAGGCTACGACATTACACCGTGAAGGCTTCATGGATGGCTGCCTGACTAGTGTGCATCTGGTTCAGGTGATCCCTAATCATTGTAATGTGCTTGGTTGGTGTTATACCACAGAGGAGGCAGGCCATGAGTTGCCCTGACTTATCTCCCTCCATATGCATCTTAGCCTGTCATGCTTTAAAGTCAATGCAACGCAGTTGCTCAATGAGATAGGTGTGGTGTGTTTGAGTATCCGTCAGCGTGGGTAACATCCCAGGCTGCAACCGGACCGCAGTCTCCTGCTGACCTAGGGGTGCCTCTGTTTGCATCAAAGCCCTGTGGATATTGGCCCTAGCCCCCACTAAAGCCCCTTTGCACCCACCACTGAGTGCTGCTTTTCGTGCTTCCCACTTCACCAACCTAGAAGTGGCTGTGTCCCAGTTGTCAGTGAAATAATTGGAAGTGGATTCCCTTAGTAATTCGCAAAATGCTTGGGACATCAACAACGTAGGCTGCAGTTACCACGTGTGGACAGGGGGTCGTGGCGCCCCTCACCCAATGTGTATATGCATAAGGTTATGGTCCGAGAATTTTCTCCTCAGGTATTCAGCATCTAGCACCTCAGCTGTAGTGTGTGGTAATAACAAATATTATCAATCCTGATGTGTAGATTGTGTACTGCAGAGTAGTAGGAGTACTCCTGGATCTCTGGATGTAGAATATACCAACAGTGCCGGAGGGACCAGTGTGCAGCCCATTGTGTAAGGCATGCTGCCAACACCAGAGAGGATGGAGGTGGGGTGAGAACGGTCAAGCCGTGGCTCTTGGACACAATTAAAATTGCCATCCAAAATCCAGGGGATATGGGCCCACCTAGTGAGGGCAAGGGATAGGCGCAGAAGGAAGGCCGGTTGGGCCACATTCAGCACATAAACACTGCCCAATAATATTGGTTACCATCAAGGAGACCCTCTACAAAGACATATTGCCCTTCAGGGTCTATAGCAGTATCTAATGGCCTAAATGGGACCCCTGGGCGGAGCCACACAAGGGCTCACCTTGCAAAACGAGAGTAGACGGAGTGAAAACAATGACTCTGCAAACACTTCTGGAATTGGGTCTCCTTCCCGCGTGCCAGGTGGGTCTCTTGTAACAGTGCTATTTGTTCCCTGCGCCTCCTGATATATTGCCATAATGCATGTTTCTTCCTTGTCATCCCCATACCTCTGACATTCAAATTAATAATGCCAATAGTACCCATGTGTGTGTAGTATACTGGGAAGTGTGGGGAGGGGTTTCGGGTGCAGTCTGCCCCAAGGTTGGCCAGCAGCACACATCCTGGAGTCTTTTCTTTGGGGGCTATGTGCCCTGATCGATGGCTCGCTACTCAATGGATATGCATCAGGCAACAAAACATGAACCCTCAATACCTCCATCCCAGGGCAAAATCCAAGGGGAAGGCTGCCCAAACAGTGACAAAATACACCTGCAAAGGGAAACCTAGCAGTTATGCCCACACACAACTCTGCCAAGGCATGCAGTGGAGGGGCATGCCCTGTGATGCTAATAGGTATTGCCTATGCTCGTTGTCTCCTAGCGGCCATTTCTACAATATGAACTGAACAATCAGTGGCGGACAGCAAGCAGCAGCGACCCCCAACTACATCTCTTACTTTCATCTGGCAACAGATTTTGCATACTTACATCTACCTATCCTCTCTATGCGTACCTTTCCACATTACCTCTTGGCCTGTCTATTCCCTACTTTTGCTGGTTTGACCCCTCTCATATTCACCTCAAATGAAATGCTAATCTCTCAACCTCTCCTTCATCCACAAGCTCCTTACAATACCCTCTGGTACTGCCACTCTTAAATCCATCTCTTGCCTCTATGCTCTAACCTTGAACTCTTACCATTCCACCCAGACTCTCACCTTCTCATTCTGGTGCTGCCCCTCTTACATCCACACCTAGAGTACCTGCCCTACTCTTCACCTCTATGTATACAACACCTCTCCCCTTTATGCTGTACTCTCAATGTACTATACCTATCACCTCCTCAGCAGCAGCTAACCATATCATGTGTAATGTGCCCCTCTGATCCCCATCTCTCCCCTTTCCACCGGCTTTGTTGCACTCATTTTTGCCAAGGTGCACCATTATAGCCACCTCTTACATTCACTCTTAACACCTCACCACATCTCTCACCCTGACCCTTACATTGCTCATGGAATCTAGCCTTAGTCATTGGCTTCTAACCATTCACTCACTCTACTCTGCTTAAGGCCTACTAATAGTCATTTGACAAACTAGAGCATCCATATATTTAAACACACCATCCATCTACTGGCCAACACCTCTCATCTCTCCATCCAGCATTCTAACTTTCATGGCTGGTATATCCCCTTGACATCCACCTATCCACTTTGTTCCCTAACAACCTGTTACCTTGTCTCACTGTAGCTCTCTTACATCCACATCTCAGTTCCATGCTCCATACCTCTAATAATTTTGAATATTAACAAATACCTTTCTCACTGAATCTGCCTCTCTCACAGCCACCTTTAGCCATAGTGTTACATACTTCATCTCTCATCTCTTGCTAGTCTCTAACCTTGTCTAGCTTGTTCTATCTCTTTCACATATACCTCCTCCTAGGAAACCTCACCCAGGCTTTAACCAATTTTTCAAGGTCCTACACTCTGATATCCACAGCCCTGCATTTCCTCCAATTCCCCTTTTAATAATAACAATACTTTACGTATCATATCCAAGCTAAGGGTGGGCGGAGCTGGCGTAGTGCCTCTACGCGGAGCTCCACAGAGTTTGAAAAAAAAATCAGTTGAGCTCTGCTATGCTCCCTCCCCCCTCCCAAATTATTTAAACGTTTAAAAAGAAGGCACTTACCTGCGTGTCTGCTGCCTCCCCTGCCTGGCCGCTCTCCTTCCTGCTCCTCGCATCCTTCTTCAATGAAAAAACTCCTACGTTGTTTTTTTATTGAAGAAATAGCCGCGGGAAGCAGGAAGGAAGTGGCCAGGCAGGGGAGTCGGCAGACACGCAGGTAAGTGCCTTCGTTTTTCATTTTTAATGAATTTGGGAGGGTGGAGGGGCTGGCTAACTCCGCTCCGCCACGGAGTCGGAGTTTTGCCTACCTCCGCGTTCGCAGCGGAGCGCGGATGAGGCAAATCTCCGTAAACTCCACTGGCGGAGCGGAGTTACCCGCCCAGGGTTAATCCAAGCACTGCCTTTGATCTTTACTCCTTCCTTTCAGTCTCATCTAATTTTTACTGGTTCTGACCCTTTTACGTCTGAGTCTCCCCTCAGTGCTCAAAATGTTATCACAACTCTCTCTCACCTCTACCCTCGTTTAGCTATCTCAGCCCCTCAAACATTTACCTCTCCCCCAACATGTGCAGCTATGCTTCACAGTTTTACCCCCACCTCTTCCCTTATCTGTCAATTTAGTGCATGGGTGTAACACAGGCCCCTGTAGCCCCTGCACAGCAGATGGGCCCCCAACACTTCTGTGGACTCACAGTGTACTAGGCTGACCACATGCAGCACAGGGCAATCCACTAGCCTTAATAACCCTTCAATCCATCTCTGTTTGATCAGGGCCAGCATCAAGCATTTCTTAACCCTCCTTTTTTATTTTCAATACACAAATTACTAAATACACAGCTATCATATGTTCAGCTCCAAATTATGTGTGTGTAAACTGGTATATTTATAGCTTGTACAAACAAAATACTTGTTATTGGAAAAGTGTACACAAAACGCCACTCTCATCCATTTTCTACTCTTCTCCCTTTGCCTTCATACCTGGTGAGCAGTGCACATTGTGATATGATGGCATAATGGATGTTAGACTTTAGTTTTTTTGGTGTCCCATAGGATGCCCTGCTTTACATCCAGGCAGAGGCAGGTGCAGGTCTCGGCAATAACACCCTCAAGTGCTGCCGCTATTCGCTGTCATTATGCTGTCAGAAAAAGAAACTCAAGTTAAACAAACTCATTACAGTTTGTATCCGAATTGATGTTTGTGCCGAACATTTTGCCATTTCATCCCATTCGTAATGGGTCCAGGTGAGGGGTGTTGTGCGTTAGTTGTGCATCACATTGTTGGACCATGGATGCAAAACCCAAGGGAGGGGGATGACCACCTGTAGCTTGTAACACTGACTGCCTCATAAAGGCTGTGCTCTGTTGCCGGGCCCTGTAGTCATTAGCATTTGTGAGGCCCTCGGCATCTGTCAATGGACAGGACAGCCTCAACTGGCACACAGCATCCACCCTGAACTCAATATCCTCTACACCACTGCTGTTACCAAAGACTGAGATTCCATCTGCTCACCTAAACTGAGCCAAGAAGGAGGGTGTTGCTGTGCCGTGTCACGTGGAAAAGGCATACCTTCAGCTGTATCACATGAGGGGGCTAAAAGGGGCATTGAATGACCAAGCACAGACAAATGTAGATCACTCCTAAAATACGAATAGGACTTGACATACCCTATCATTACCAACATGTCAATGTAATGTTCATAAAAACAACCCTTTGAATTAGAGTTCAGCTAAATGTTTGAAACAAAATGAACACACTCAGCCCATGCAGCACCCACCAGTGGCCCAGAACAAGTAGATGAAATATCTTGGACACAACAAGCACAATCCACTCCTGTCAGTATTGTGACAACTCCAAATCCCTATGGACCAAAGTCACATGTGTGTCACATAACTGATATGACTATCACAGTCTTTTCAAAACACAAACTGTCAGGCATCTTAGGTACAATGCTTGGTGTGTAATATACAATCCCAGAATCATCATATGCCTGAAAGTACAACATTTAGAACCTGTGTCTATATGTGAAATGCACTATCAAGTTGCTCGGTTGGATGAAAAAGGTAGCCACATACTCATAATACACATCCCTATGACTCCAAACAACAAAAGCCTTGTCAAACTAAAATACCCAATATGATGTTGTGAGAAACATTGTAAACCATGTCACAATGGAAAGAAACTTGACTAATCCACAAAACCACAACACAGAAGTCCTAAGCCTTATGTCTTGGTCACAGTTTGCATGTCACACATCCTCTCTGGGCATATAGACACACTCAACTTCACTTATTTCACAAACACTCATTAAAAAGCTTGAACAACACATTACAACCAACATTACCATTGGTTAGGCCATACATTCCCTATCCTGCTGCTTACCATTCTCTAGTATAGTGCATCATATTTCAGGGTGTATGACCAAATGCAGTGACATGTGTGCACCAACACAGATTCTAAAGGAACATCACATAAACATGATGTGGTCTATGTCTACTTCACAGATTAGGAAAATGCCCAGACTCTCATACTCTAACTATGGCATAAGCCCATAATGACAGGTACATTAGAAAGCTATGTACTTTACAACTTTACAATCACACCAGGTCATAACTAGCATTTAAAGTGTGTGCCAGCCATTCATGTAACATACGCTGGGTCCTCATGCAACTAACACATACAACAGTGTCTTTGTAGGGACAGAAACACATTGTAACTGTAATTGTAATTTGAATGCACTGGAGGATACAGGCCATAGACACCTTGCCTAACAGGAATATCAAAAAAACGGGAGTCCTGGAAGGCAACAGGGCCAGGACACTGTCATAAGCATACCTACCTCACACTCACCATAGGCACAGGACATGTATAATATTGGTCAACTGCCTTGAAAGGGTATTGGCATAAAGTGGCAGCCACCTGTGGCAATGTTGTCATTGCAGCTAGTTAACCAGATCTATTGAAGTCACAGACATTGGTCCACCACTATCAAGTCACATACATCAATTGCCACATTACGCTGTGTACATATATGTGGCTAAAGTCACTACCATGTAGGCAGAGTCCATATGCATCCAGATATATTGATGACAGTTGTCTTCCAACCCATTACATACATATGCAGCATGCTTCTCCAACACTATTGTACTTTAGCACACTTGCACTAATGTTGACATCTGGAAGCAGAAACTATGAGAAAATCTAATTTCAAATGCAACGGTTTGTGACTTCATGCCACACTTCTAGACAAACCTAATGTTGACATTGACACTCAGCCAATGTAGGCACAAAAATCTATACTACATCATAACAGAGAGCTCATACTCCATGGATCATATGCAATCCATGTCATACTAATATCATTGTATACTTATATCACAAATTACACATGAATGACAGTTTATTTATTTATTAAGAAACTTATATAGCGCGTAGCTACCCCCAACGGGGGTGTCCCGGCGCTGCGAACAGTAAGCAGTTGTGAGTGTCTCTGTGCGACTAGGGGTTGGTAAACAGCCAGGTTTTTAAATTGCTTCGAAATAAGCATTCCGATTCTGTCATACGGAGGGACAGTGGCAAGTTGTTCCAGGATCGAGCAGTGATAACTGCGAATGCTCTGCCCCCATTCTAGAATGGCGAAATCGGGGAGTAGGTATGAGGAAAAGATGATTTGATCTGAGAGATCGGTTGGACTGAGCATGCTTCAGTCTGGCTCTAAGATAGGCCGGCCCCTGACCCTGCATTGCTCTATATGCCAGGACCAGAGATTTAAACTGAATGCGGCTAGTCACAGGCAGCCAGTGTAACTTTTTTAAGTGAGGAGAGATTGAGTGACGATATGGGATGTTACAGATCATTCTTGCCGCCGCATTCTGCACAATCTGCAGACGTTTGACCAGATGGGCTGGTGCTCCGGCATACAGGCTATTTGCGTAATCCAGGTGTGATGTTATAAGGGCGTGAATAATGGTTCGGCGAGCATCCAAAGGAAGAAAAGGGAGAATTTTCCGGATCATACGGAGTTTACCGAAACATGCAGATGTGACCTTATTTATTTGAGCCTTGCAAGATAACTCATTATCAAATAGGAATCCCAGATTCCTGGCAGAAACCACCGGTACTGGGGGGGGTTCAATTCAGGTGGCCACCAAAGAAGGGGTAGAGGGGGATTTTTTTGATTAAAAAACAACACCTCGGTTAAGCCTGAGAGTGTTGAGTGACATCCAGGTAGAGATGTTGCTGAGGCAGCGTCTGAAGTTCGAAAAACTGGCGTCAGAGTGATCTCTAAATGAAAACACTAATTGTGTGTCATCAGCATATGAGATCACTCTGACCCCACAGGATTCTGCCACCGTGGCCAGCGGTGATACGTAGACATTAAAAAACAGTGGGCTCAGGGCAGAGCCCTGGGGAACACCACAACTAAGTGGTTTCTTTTCCGAGACAAAAGGTTGAAGATAGACCTGTTGGGTACGATCACTTAAAAAAGATCTAATCCAAGCCAAAGGGGTGCCCTGAATCCCAAGACTATACAGTCTTTCAATCAATATGGCATGAGAGACCGTATCAAATGCCGCGGACAGGTCGAGGAGCACTAACATTGCTGCCTCGCCTGCGTCCACGCATTCACGAATAGTCTGACACCTCCAGAAGTGCAGTCTCGGTACTATAGCCGGTTCTAAAACCGGACTGCGAGTCGTGGAGAAGTTGCCCGGACTCAAGGTAGTTAGAGAGTTGTTCTTGCACTACTTTCTCCAGGATTTTGGCTGGTTTAGGTAAAAGGGAAATGGGCCTGTAGTTGCTAAACACCGATGGGTCGGCTTCAGGTTTTTTTAGAATGGGGATCAGCATGGCCTGTTTCCAAGACAAGGGGAAATGACCAGTTTGTAAGGACGTGTTCCACAGCAAGTTCAGCAGAGAGATGATATGAGGGGCGAGTGCACTGAATAATTGTGCCGGACAGGGGTCCAGAGGGGAACAATTCCATTTTTGGGACACAGGAATACCAAAAGAAAATTAAAAACAGGCTTTATTCAGCATACATGATGCTCTCAATGAAGAAAAAGGCCAATGGCCAGTCCAAATGTCTTTGACATGTGGGCCACAAATTTTTAGCACATCAACACTTGCCTACTCTTGTCTTGCAAAGGGATACCTCCCCCCGGGAGGGACATCTAGGGGGCAGGCCAGGTACCAAAAAGACAAGGCTAGGGAGGACTGGGCTGGTCTTTGGGAGGGCTGGAATCAGGAGGGGGGGGGACAAGTTCAGTGGGAGGCCTGGATGGAGGGGAGGTGGGACAAGGTCAGTGGGAAGCTTAGATGGAGGGAGGGAAATGTCAGTGGGAGGGCTAGATGGAGGGGGTGGTGGGCTGGGCTTCAGGATTTTGGGTCTTTTGTAATGCTGAAGGGTTTGGAAGAGAATAGGGAGGGGTGTTGTTTTTTTGACATTTGGATTTTTGGGGTTTTGAGGTACTGAGGTGGGATGCAAAAGGGGAACTTTGGGTTTCAGGAGGGGGTGGGAACTTTTTTGAACGGGGAGCTTTCCTCTTCCGGGAACCTTGTGGGGTACTCTTCCGTTTTGTAGGGGGCTGGGTTGGTGTTTGGGGGATGTAGAAGGGTATGGCAGGGGCGTCAGAGTCTTCTTCTTAGTTTTGGAGGGGGTTGGTCTGTTTGAGTAGGGAAGAGGTCAAGGGCAATGAGGTGGAGTTTTTGGGCAGAGTGGGTATGAGGAGAGGCAAAGGCAGGGGCTGTAGAGGCAGAGGGTTGTGAGGTATGCGGCATGTCTGTGGATGCTGGTGTGGTGTCTGTTGTGTCTGTAAGTGATGGTGTTCTGTCTGCCTGTTTTCCTGTATGTCAGACATGTGGTGCAGAGGTTGTTGTGTCTGTTGGCATGTCTGTGGAAGTGAGTGTAACGTCTGTCTTGTGAGTGTGTGTAGGCCCTTCTGTCTGTGTGTTTGTGTGAGACATGTGGATGTTGATGTGGATGCATGTTTATGTTTGTGTGTGCTTTGGTCAGGGAGGGAAATTGAGACTGTGGATGGGGAAGAGGCAGGAGGGGGGTGAGAAAGCTGGATTTGGGCTAATGCTGCCATCAGTGTGGAGGCTAGAGCCTGATAAGATCTCTGTAGGGAAGACATGTCAGAGTGAATGCCCTCCAGGAAAGATACCATCTGGGTAAGGTGATTGGTATGCACCTGGAGGACATTCAGCACTGCTGTCTGCCCCACAGACATCTGCCTCAGGAGGTCAATGGCCTCCACACTCAGGGCAGCAGGGGGTGAGGTGCCTGGTGCAAAGGAGATGCCTCCCCTTATAGGGGAGTGACCACAGACATGTGGCTGGGGAGCATCTGGGAGAGTGGAGATAGTAAGGGTGGTGGTGGACTCAGATGGACACAGGTCCAGAAGCATCCACCCCCACCTGGGAGTCATCACTGGGGCTGGAGCTTGATGTCAATGTCACAGATATTACATCGCTCGTGCCCTCAGTGATGCTCCCATCACCCTCCATGCCCCTGGTTCCCTCTTGCTCACTGGCAGCATAGGAACCCCTCTGGCTAGCTGCTTCCCCAACATCCGTGGTGCTGTCTCCTTCGCCGCCCCGGTCAGAAGCTGTAAACACGAGGTAAAATTAATCACAGAAGTTGTTCATATGGACTTGCCACATAGGTTACATCACAACTCTTCCAAGATTACACAACAACAGTATTAGAACTTGTAGGTAAAATACTTGATACTGTTCCGTAAATTCCACATGTTTGAAAGCAAGAAAACATGTGCACCCTCACACATGATAATGTCAGCAACATTGTGTGCTGCAACTTCGAGTTCCTTATTCACAATATCTTCAGCATAACTATGTACCAGCTGATGTATTGTCTCTCACTGCTGATGACCTTGTGTCATAACATACTTGTCTCATCTAATCCAAGAGAGTTTAGACCTCATAATGAGAACAGGAGTCACACACTAGATTTTAGATATGGTATCCTATTTGCTATCCCTATTCATCAACTTGGGGAATAGCAGGTCTAGTGTTGCAGGTTACATATCTTGATTATTATACATCAAGCTGGTGTAATCATTGAATGGGCCATATCACACAGATCACATTGAAGTTGCTCATTTGTCCAGTAGAAGATGTAGTTGTTTGCAGTGTCACATGGCTTTCACTTAGCGTGGACATACATAGGAAATAGGCATAGCTAGGGTGAAAGATATTTGACACCAAGTCTGGTGTCATTTATGCAGAATGTTACAAAGATGAATCAGATTGTTTTCCAGATTAGAAACATTATACCAGTTTGACATGTAAACACAGCTTAGCACACTGCCAGTTCCAATTACTGCATCTTCCTTATGCTTCATGTGGATCACTATACCACTGGGCCAGCTTGATTCATTGCTTGTACAAAATAGTAGTCCTGAACATCTTACTTGAAAACGTGTATTCAACACTTCTTACCATTGTGTCAACACTGCAGATGCCACATTTTAAAAGGCCAAGTCAGCATATTCCTCCCTTATTTCTTGCATCATGCACGCAATGTATAGCTTAGATGCTATTGCTTTGCTTCTCAAAATATCAGGTACCTCAAAATGATGGTCATGTGACTTGTCTAAATCTGCCAGTAAGGCAACTAAGCCATGGTATTCTAAGCATAATGTATGACCAATAAAGAGCATTTACACACATACTAACCTTTGGGAATGTGATTTTTTATCATCCCTTTACTTAAAACCCTGTTTCCACTAAAGACCTACTTTGTTAGCCACTCAATGACATGTTGTCACTTTTACAGAGTCGGAAACATGGAGTCAGCTTTGGAATAGATATGATGATATCTGGCACTCAATCATGGGATTGGCTAGTGTGAAATGTGAGATGAGTAAGCAAAATTATCATTTGGCCATCGGATATATTGGAGTACACTTAGCACCAGTGCTGGGACCTAACATTGGCATACTGAACAATCACTACTCACCAAGCCCTCAACATAAACATTACCTGCTACCTGGATGTATAGCATGACATTTCACAGTTAAGTGATCCAACATCAATTTACTTTACATTGTTTTTGTGGCCACACAGAGAACAGGCCAAACATTTGTTGATTTGCTGACCCGTGTTGAGCAATAACAAAAGAACTGAAGGTTATCTCCCTGCACATGGTGTTCTCATGCGTTCATATTACAATAGAATGGCACTACTGGCAATACCCTGGCTATTTTAGCCTCGCATGTCCCAGATGAAAGGGACATAACCATGCATCTACTAATTTTGTTACATATGCAGCTTTTAACACTAAGTAAGGGTTTTGTGTGTCTCCGAACCTAAAAACTGAAAGCCAGGCTCACATACTTGCACATGCATTGGCTAATATGTTGAGCAACAAGGCACATACTCACCCCCTCCTTGCTCCTGTCTGGCTCTCAATTGCCCATCTAGGTCAGGTAAGGCCACTGCCAGGAGGCATAGCATTAGGGGGGTCAGGGTGCGGTGCACATCCCTCCTGCCTGGAGGTGACAGGCCCAGCTGGACTCTTGCCATCTTCTTGGTCCAGCCTCTCAAGTCCTGCCACCATTTCCTGCAGTGGGCACTGCATCGACGTGTGACCCACACGGAGCACACTTTACAGGCGATAGTCCTCCATAGGTAGATCCTCTGATGGTAGTTGACCTGTAAGGATGACATGGTGACAGGCCCTTAGTCCACATGCAACATATACATATACAAATACTTGTACACATAGGTCGTGAACAGCTTCCCCAAACAATCTAAAAGTTGGCATAGTGGTATTCTCAGCACTTCACCTGTGGTAAATGAGGACTCTTTCCTATGAGAACAATGATATAATGTTACAACCAGTACATATACATCTACAGCAGTGTACTTGCCCAGAACAGTTACATACACACTTTGCAAGGTTTAGAAACAGGTTTAAATGGCTGGCTCTATGATTACTAATGCCAGATGTGCATGGTTTTTGTACATGTAAACTAACAATGCTGTCTGATCATCACTCACCTGCTCCTCTGGTGTGCCATGTAGATGCCTATACAGGGGAAGGGCCGTGTCGACCAGCATCTTGAGTTTCTCAGCTGCTAAGGCCGGGGCCCTGCGCCCTGTACAGCAAGACATTGTAGCACCCAGGGGATGTGGACAGCAGCAGAGATATGGGGAAATCCTAAAATAATGCAGTTAGTGAAGGCACATGAACTCTCTCGGAAACCGCAAGACTTATTTCTACTCTGCATAGGCAGTCTTTAGTCCAGACGGCCAAATCGATAGGTCTGCGTCAGTTCAAAAAATATCTGCTGTCCGCGAGTAGCTTTGATACATGACTAATGGGAGTTTACCCCGTCCGTTTGCACGCGAGGCAGACACAATCCGAGATCCACAACTGTCCCCATAACAACTGACAGCCTATGGTTGTGTCCGAAACTGCCTACCGCGACCTTTAAAAAATGGGTCTGTGGTGCCAACACTTTTGTCAATGTTGTGAGTTTGTGATATTCCATGCCTGGATGCAGCATATTTCTTGTGAAAGGGGCATCTAACCAGCCATCTTGCAAGAACACTTCCATTCACTGTCAGGTACCCATAGGCCCAAATGAGCTGGTTGGGATGAGTGGCAGGAGGAGTGTTTGCTATCGCTACAACTCCCATCAGGCTCTGTCCTACACACACTCTTCCCACCCACCCCAACCAGCCCACCAGAAAGAATGGTTTGCTGACACTGAGTGGAAATGTCCTGGCAAGATAGCTGACACTGGTGAATGGTGTTTGGAGCACAAGGCCTTGATGGGAGTTTAGGACAAGTGTGAACATGGCAATACCTTTGAGCCTTTTCATCTTCATTGCAGGTATGCAGGTTATCTGTATTACATATACATCACATGATCTTTGACTATTTGTCTGTTGGACTAGGGTCCCAAATAAATTTGACTCTACTCTCAGGATTTCATCAACAAGCACTGTCAACTCCTCATCAGTAAAACGTGGCTGCTTCTTCTTTGACATGGTGAGTGTGAGTGTGAAGGTGAAGGTGAAAATGAATTAGAAGGGTGTCTAAGAAAGGAATCTAAACCAAAAAAGTGATATGTGCAGGTAGTGATGTGAATGCAATGTGTGAGTGTGCGCATGACTGACAGCAATATCTGAGGAAAGAGCTGCCTACTTCTCTCAGCAGTATTGTGTTGGCATAGGATCATGGTCTGGGATTTTTTTTATAGTTTGATTAGTAGGTGTGTCTACTTTTTAAATTGACGTGCTGTGTTTTTTTTGGCGCTGACTATGCTTGTTGTTGTGTTATTTAGCCTGTGTTTTTCTATTTTGCACTTGCCATGTAGCACACAAACTGCCAGGGGTCCGCAAACACGTCAGATGCACCATAATCTGCTCGGCGGGACAACTGATGCATGTTCGTAGTCGGGATCCCTATGGGACAGCCTTTCTGACTGATGCGGTCGGATCGGAATCGTCTGTGACCGACGCAGTTGGAGATTTGCCTGGTAAACATCATAAAGGGTGGTCGGAGACATCGCAGACAAGTCAGGCGGAAAATATCCATGGCTGCGTTGGTCGGACGGTCTTTCCGACTCACATCGTATTAAGGCCCTTGTGTTCTCCATTACGTGAACACTGACATGCCTTTGCTCAAATGCAACAGAAAGTCTTTCCTATATTACCAATTTACTCCATTGATATATGTCCAATTTTTCTAACCATTTTGGGGCGTGATTACAAGTGAAATATGTGAGGGGAAAACGTTAAAAATTATTGCATGCGGCAAATACCTATGTGGTAATATTTAATTATTTAGCTATTATTATACAACTGCTTTAACATGCTGTCATTTTCCTGATGTTTCTATACATTTTTAGACTTGTGTGCCTTCTTCAAACAGTGACTACTCTGTATGTAAATGTTACCCATCAATGCTACCCTTTCAAGCAGTGCATTTTTAGGATCGAGCTTGTGAGAAACTATTGTTACAAATTTGGGCTAGGGGCACGCCCATTACTTACCATTTGTCAGCATCATTATTACTCTTCTTAACTGCCGTCTTATTCGGCAGCACGTCCCATGCATCAGTTCCTGTGTCACTTCTGTTCTTTGTGCGGTGCATGAATAAAGTACAAATTGATTTCTCTTAATTAGTGTCTGTCTGCTGCTTGCACTGTGAATAAGGTACTATTTCTTCTTTTTAATAGCGCTAAGTCTCCCTGACTCAAAAGTATTGGAATCCTCTGCACGAGCACAAGTTACATTACACAGGGTTACATTTAGTTTTTTTGCATATGCTGTTGGAGGCAGAGTTCTGGGAACTATGTACTTGACAGAAATTGTGCAAGGACGACTACTTGTGTGTGCATTTGTTTTGTCCTTCTCTCCACACATCTCCACTCTTAATCAATCCAATCCACTCCACTCTAATCCACTCTAATCCACATCAATCCATTCTAATCCACCCCAGTCCACGCCACTCTAATACGCTCCACTCCAATCCACTCTAATCTACTCCACTACAATCCAAACCAATCACTCAGGATTCTTGTAAAGCGTGTCTACTCACCCGTTAGGGTCTTAAGGCGCTGAGGGTGGTGGGGAAGGATCTGCGGTTCAGTCAAAGTGCCAGGTCTTGAGGTCCTACTTGAATTGAGGCAGAGACGGTGAGTGCCTGAGATGTAGAGGCAGGGAGTTCCAGGTCTTCGCAGAGAGGTACGAGAAGGATCTTCCTCCAGCTGTGCTCTTGCGGATCCGTGGGATGATGACCATGGCCAGTTGGGTGGAGTGGAGACGTCTAGTGGGAGTGTAGAAGGAGAGGCGGTAGTTGAGGTAAGTATGTCTGGCGTTGTGGAGGGCTTTGTAGGCATGCATGAGGAGCTTGAAGGTAATTCTTTTGTTGATCAGGAGCCAGTGGAGGTCTCTCAGGTGATCGGTGATGTGGCTGTGGTGGGGGATGTTCAGGATGAGTCTGGCAGAGGCGTTCTGGATGTTCTGTAGTTTCTTTAGGAATTTTTGGGTGGTGCCGGCGTAGAGTGCGTTACCGTAGCCAAGTCTGCTGCTGACAAGCACATGGGTGACCGTTTTCCTGGACTAGGTGTGGATCCATTTGAAGATCTTATGCAGCAGGTGGAGTGTGTGGAAGCAGGAGGACGAGACGGAGTTGATTTGCCAGTTCATAGAGAGCGAGGAGTCCAAGATAATGCCGAGGTTATGAGCGAGGTCCATGGGTGTGGTGGGGTTCCGAGCGCTACAGGCCACCAGGAGTCATTCCATTCGGAGAAGGTGGAGCTCAGGATGAGCACTTCGGTCTTGTCTAAGTTGACCTTAAAGCAGCTTTCCTTCATCCAGGTGGCAGCTGCCTTCATCCCATTGTGGAAGTTGCTCTTGGCACCTTGGGTTCGTCTGTGAGGGAGAGAATCAGCTGGGTGTCATCGGCATAGGAGATGATGTTGAGTCCGTGGCTTCTGACGAAGGCTGCAAGCAAGGCCATGTAGATGTTGAAGAGGGTGGGGCTCAGGGAGGATCCCTGGGGCACTCTGCAGCTGTTCTCTGTGGGTTGGTGGAAGTCTGACTCTCTGTGTTCGGCCGGTAAGGAAGGAGCGGATCCAGTTTAGGGCTTTGTCACAGATGCGGCGTCGTGGAGTCTTGCACAGAGGGTGTGATGGGAGATGGTGTCGAAGGCAGCCAAGAGGTCCAGGATGAGGAGGGCTGCAGTTTTGCCTCGGTCGAGGAGGGTGCAGTTGTTGTCTGTGAGACTGGGAGAGGTCCAGGATGTGGTTTGTTTTGATGAACTCCGAGAGTTCGGTGTTGATGACCTTCTCAATTACTTTGGCTGGGAAGGGGAGCAGAGAAATTGGTCTGTAGTTCTTGAGGTCTGTTGGGTCGGCAGAGGGTTTCTTCAGCAGGGGGTTTATCCCTGCGTGTTTCCAGTCTTCGGGGAAGGTGGCTCTATGGAGCAGTTGATGGTGTGGCAGAGTTTGGGGATTATGGAGGTGCCAGCTCTGTGGGAGATGTGGTGAGGGCAGGGATTCGAGGGGGCTCCCGAGTGGATGCTCTTCATGATCCTGAGGGTGTCGTCAGAGGTTAGGGTGGTCCAGTTGGGAAGGGTCTGCTGGGTCTGGAGCCATTTGGGTGCAGAGTTTGCAAGTGGGGTGGGTGGGTCTTGGGTTGTGAAGCTGTCGTAGATCTCCTTGATCCTGAGGTGGAAAGAAGGTGGTGAGGCTGTCGCAGAGGTCTTGAGAGGGGGGAATGTCTGCTGTCTCCGTGCTGGGTTTGGTGAATTCTTTGACCACAGTGACGAGTTCTTCCCTGTTGTGTATGTTGGTGTTGATGCATTCCTGTATGGCTGTTTTCTGTGTTGTTCTGATGAGGTGGTGGTGTGTGGTGATGGCGGTTTTGAAGGCTGCGTGGTCTGCGAAGATCTTGCTGCTCCTCCATTTTTTTCTCGAGCTGTCAGCAGGTATGCCTGTATTCTTGGAGGGCGGGAGAGAACCAACTGGCTTTCTTGGAGGGCTGCTTGCATGAAGGTTTCCTGAGGGGGGCCAGAGTGTCAGCGCAGTTGGAGATCCAACAGTGGAGGTTGCGTGCTGAGGCATTGGCGTTCGTGGATGTTAGTGGTGGGGTTTTGCTGAGGGAGGTGGTGAGCTGGTCTTTGGTGATTTTGTTCCAGCTTCTGTGAGGATGGTGGTGAGTGTGGTGGTGTACGATGGGTTTGGTGAAGGATTAGTGGACGCATTTGTGGTCGGTCCAATGTAGCTCAGAGGTGTGGCTGACGGAGATGTTGTTGCTTGTGGAGAAGATGGGGTCGAGTGTGTATACTGCTGAGTGGGTTGGAGAGGTGCCAGTTGCTTGAGACCAATGGTGGCAAGGTTCTCCTGTAGGGATGAGGTGTTGTGGTCGAGTAGATTGTCCAGGTGGAAATTGAGGTTGCTGAGGAGGATGTAGCCTGGTGAGCGATGAAGTTGGCTATGGCTTCGCTGAAGGAGGGTTAGGGTCCAGGGGGGTCTGTAGACGAGGGTGCTACAGAGGGTGGTGTTTTGGTTGGTCTGGATCTGGAAGTGGAGGTGTTCCATGTCGGGTGAGTGTTCGTCAGAGCTGGTTGTGAGGTTGAAGTTTGTTTTTGTGTACGATGGCCCTGCCTCCTCCCGGCCGGTTGGCGCGGTACTTGTGGACTCTAATCCACTCCTCTCCACTTCACTCTACTCTAATACACTCTCATCCACTCCACTCTAATCCACTCTTATCCACTCTATGCAACTCTAATCCACTTCAATTCACTCCAATCAAATCCACTCTAATCCACTCCACTCCAGTCTAATCTACTCCACTCCAATCCACTTCAATCCACTCCACTCTAATCCACTCCACTCTACTCTACTGTAATCCAATCCACTCTAATCGACTCCATCCTAATCCACTTCACTCCACTCCACTCTTCGGCACTCTATGCCACTCCACTCTATGCCACTTCCCTCTATGCCACTCCACTCTACTCTATGCCACTACACTCTATCCCATTCTATGACACTGCACTATACAACACTCCACTATATGGCACTCTACTCTATGACACTCTGCGCTATGACACTCGACTCCACGCTACTCCACTCTGTCACTCTATGCCACTCCACTGTACGATACTTTACGCCACTCCACTCTATCCTACTCCAGTCCACGACACTCTACTCCACTGTACAGCACTATACTCAACTCTCCGACACTCCACTCCAGGACACTCCACACCACTGACTTTTACCCATGCAGAACACAGCCATAGTGGTGTACAACATTGCTAAAACACATTGCCAAAGCCAATAGCTCTTGCATAGGTGAGACCTATTGGCTTTGCCACTGCTTTTTTAACCTTGTGTCACAGCGCATTGTAAAGCCCTGAAAAGCAGAAGTGCCATGTGAGCTATAGAAAAGAGTATATAAAAATATGCCCCTAAATTTTGAGATGTCTGTGGCTTCCATAAAAAGTAACATGAAAAGGGTTTATCTGGCATTTCTGTCCAGTTCTACTGAGACCGATGTCGGCTTGAAATAGAATAAAGGTTGTACAACTAGAAACTAGACTAAATCTTTCAGATTAAGATGATATGGTGCTGTAATTACTAAATTAATAAATTGCCCCCGACCACTGGCTTTTTTTAGGAGAGGACTGATTGTGCGGCAGAATGAGCAGTGGGCTGTTGATGCTAAAGGGGGCATATTACAGGGCAGCCAGTGCCGGCAGATACTTATGCCAGGGAATGTTGGTACAGAAGGGAGAGTGAGGTTAGCAGTGGAGGGTACACTCAGCAGAGCATGCAAGCAACCATCAAGCAACTACTGCAAATGACTGAAGATGTGTTTGAGAGACACTCTGGCTGGGGGACATAAAGGTGATTCAAGCATGGAGACAGAACAAGGATAAGTAATACAGCATGATTGGGGAATCCAAGGGAGTATGGGGTAGCAAGCATTGATTTGCTGATGCTCACAATGAAAAGTGAGATACAGTTTAGATATCCCAAAACAAAGCAATAATACGTGCCTCTAAATCTAATTTTGTACCAATTGCTTTCGAATGTGGAGCAATACAAATTGGATGAAAGCCAATGTAAGGCTCCTGGTGTTACATCAAGAAGCAAATCGAGGGTGGAGAAATTAGGTATGTGACAGCGAGCTATTCTCTACTACATAGATATAAATATACGTTATAGGGAAGTGCAGTGCTTAAACTGTGCCAGTGGTTGCCAGTGGGTACCACCAGAACTTATTTAATAGCTCCTGTACTCTTGGTCCCTTCGAGCTCTCTCCCAGACCAACATTCAGAGGCCTTCTTTGACAGGGGAGCAGGAGACAGCAGATTAAGTCATTCTGTTATTTCCACATACATCTTAGAACAAGCATTGGCATAGCCAATAGGTCTCGCCTTTGGGACCTTATAAGTGCTTAGCCATGCAACAGTTGATGTTGTTGCACCAAGGATATTGTGCTGCATAACTAAATGCTTATAAGGTCCCAAAAGCGAGACCTATTGGCTATGCCAATGCTTGTTTACATTTATTTACAATACAGTGGCAGTTGTGGCAAGGTGTAAGGCTTGGCTAAGGAATAGCTGGTCCTTAGCATGGGGTTTCAAGTGTGTATAGTGGGTTTTGTGAGCTTATTATCCAGATGAAAGAAGATGCCTCAATGGTGATGTGGTTAGACGATTCATAAAAGAAGTTGGAGCTGCTCGGAGGATATGAAACTTCAGTGGACACACTGGGGTCTGGGTATGGTTAGAAGGTGAAACATGTCTGCTGGCCGGGAGTGGGTATGGTGTCCGCGCAAGAGAGACCACTGAAGATATATTGTAGTAAAAAGCTTATACTTAGCTCTGTGTTTAGTAAATATCCATCCTGCATTTGCTCTGTGTTTAGTAAATATCCATCCTGCAGGGTGTTTCTAAAGTGAAGTTGACGATTGCCTTTCCCATAAATATACAGTGCTATTCAGGCCTGAGCACCAGTGTTAAAACTGGCACAAGTGGGATTTGCGTCCATGAAAGCATTTTCGTACATTAGCTAAACGCAAATCGTGCTTCCTCTTATTTTGCATTCTCCATTACCAACAACCTTCAGATGGTGTTAACTGGGAGTACAACCCTATGAAAAATGGGTAAGAAAGTACCCAAGTAAGAACAAATCATTTGCATACTTTACTCCCCATGTTAACACACCAAGTGTTAACTGAGTGCAAAAATGAACTCTGGGCCCAACACGAACGTTATTTGCACTGGGGAGGTTGTATACATGTTTTTTACACCAAGGTGTAAATTGTCCTAATAGTGTTTGTGTGGTAAAGTTAAATGCATCTGCTCTCTTTTTAGCACTAGCAAGAACGCTTTTTTAAAACTTTTAATTTATTTACCGTTCTTAACGGCCAAAACGATAAAGAACGGAAAGAATAGGATGCAACAGCGGGCAACAATGGTTTCAGGTTCCTCTATGCACTCAATTCAGTTAATATCCCAAGATCTAAATTCACACAAAAAACAAGCGCCTAGACACTGCTCGACTTGTAGTGTGCCCTTAACAAATAAAATCACTCCACAGATATTACCAAGATTAGAGAAGAAAAGCGGAGCAGGGACTGCAGTTAAAAGCTATGCTGTTCCTCTTTCTAGATATTTTTATTAGTAGGCATGATTGTTTAGTAATAAAGAGATCTCAAGAATAGTTTATTCCTTAACGTCCTCGAGTCAACCCCAAATGCAAAGTAAGAAGGATATCAAGGATATCACCACGTATGAAAAAAACATTCCTCCAATCAGTGCACAATGTGTGCAAGAGACGCTGTGAAGTAAATAAATGTAGGACTGCGGACTATACAATACATTCAGCATGCATGAAACGTGACTACTGAATTCATCGGCATGCATGGGTTAACTAATAAGGCTGACAAAAAAAAAGAATTACGACTTACTATGATCACAATAATCTATTGCAATATTTTCTGTCTCACTGAAAGCTTCTTGAGCACTTAAAAAACAAGGAAGCTATCGGCTTCAGGAATGTGAAAGAAAGCTCTCGTATCTTGAAAGCTGATGACCCATGCCGAGAGAGGAAAGCCATATGGCGCCTCTGCTCGTAAGCGCGCGCCCGCGCGCGTAACCACAAGCTCTAGGCCACAGTGGTAGCATTTTCTCAAGCCCTTACTAAAAGTCTCGCCTGAGCCAGCGCTGGCTCAGGCGAGACCTAAAAAGACGCAAGATAGCCATTCTGTGTGATCCTTCGCCATTCCCTGTATTGGCAGTCCTTCTTCTATTTCCACAAACAATACAGAAAACAAAAGGAGGTCTCGTTGTTATTGCTCCTTGATGGTCTGCATGATACATGGCAACAGCTGTCAGTACAGCTGAAAGCAGTGAGAGACTGTTGGACAGTCTATTGGCATTGCAGCTCCTGTTGTAACAAGACGTGTCCTAAAAGTGAGGAAGGAAGGGCCTGCCTCCCTGGCATACGCCCCTACTCGAACAACAGTGGTCTGTTCCTACTGGAGGTTTGAACCCCTGTAGCATGCCAGCTGCACGAGCAAGATTTATGGGCACTTTTTTATTATATTTTTGTTTGTACAAATTAAGCAGTTGTTATAAGAAATACAAATATAAGTAGCTCTTCTGGGAAAAAGGAATAAATAAAGCCGTCACCAGTTAATGAGAATATGGCACGTTCCTTAGAGTGCAGAAAGAATCAAGAGCAGCTCCAGAGGTGAGTATATGGCAAATGAAACACAAAGAGGCTGATGCAGTGTAGTCAAGGGGTACAAGGGAGAGGGATGCTGCATGCCATTAAACATGCGCTTGAGATAGTGCAGGAGACAGAGGTGATGGCCGAGTAGTTCTGCGTGGCTGATACAGCAGCGTCACTTGCTTCATGCCCTGGCAGGGTATTAGGGCTCAATGCTGGGTATTGTGTTAGAGGAGAGCCAGGGCAAATACAATGTGAGATAATGTGCTGCATTCTTTACGAGGACCATGGCATGTCACAGAAGTTGTGGAAAGGTGACCTGAAAAATGAGATATTATGGTGTGTGCAGTTGGCATTGAAGCATGAGTGACAGGAAGAGGAGCTCGAGAAATAGGAAGCAATGTGGAAGAACGAACTGTGGTCAGCAAGGAGTGCTGAGGAATGGGCAGAAAAGGCAGCTACATTGTGAAGATGATGCAGTCAGGGGCAGATGTGTTTAGAAAGGAAGGTGACAGAGAAAATTAACATAAGTGGGACAGCTTGTATTAGATCTGCTGTATTTTACAGAGTAACCAAATGTGGACATCCCATGGATCATGATAGACACAGGTGGGGCTATTCTAGTGAACATTACCTCGTAAAATCTCAAAGCAAGGCATGAATAATGCCTTATTCATTCCCTCTTTAGGAATATTGGGTTATATCTTTTATAAGTATGGAAATAAATGTGCCTGCAATGATAATCATATGTAATATTAACATTTACAGAAAAGCTCAGGAAACAGCTCTAAATGTTACTCACAGATTTACACTGCTGTGGTGCTGTAAAGCTAACTTTGGAGGTTTTTATTGAATCAACTTACCAAAATGATTTCATAAGTATCTCTTGTGTGAACGATAAGACAACTAGAACGCAGATGTTCCAAGCAGAAATAACTCCATTGTACACTTCTTTGACACATTTTCTAAAGAAAAACAAATGTCTAACCTCAAAGATGCCAGCGTTTTTTAAACGGAAAGAGAAATTACAGTCACTAAGGCCCTGAATCCGAGTAGGACCATGATGACAAGTTTAATGGAACAGAGTGGGCCATTACCCCTGGGTGGGGCATTTTCCTGGCGTGGTAAATGCCTCATATTGCGAGTGTTATTCTCAGAAACTCCACCAGCATCAGTACATAGCACACCGAATTCTGCATATATTGCCCGGTTCGCAGTTTTTTTCAGGCCTTCACCCTCCCACAAATTTTAGCAGGTTTGACCTGTGGAAATCTGTCCAGGGAAAACAGCGGTGGTGTGATGATTATCACATAACGCATAGCTATTGTCCCTGCTCAAACCCCTGTTTGACCAAGGACTGGAATTCTACCAAAGCTCACAATCAGGTCCCAACTTCCTTGAAGACAACATGTTGGCGCTATATGAAACACAATGATAGCGGTCTGAACTAAACTACCTAGCATGATCTCTAAGAGAAGCTCTACCCTACATAATTTCTTCTAATTAATAGGAACTCACTCAGTGAATGTGAATTGGGAAACTACATTTTACACTATACTGCTTTCATGTACAACCTCTTCATAAGTCGTTTTTATAAACCATTTCATACCACATTTCTCTTGTTAGTAAGAACTGTAAATAACAGAATTTAAAGGAATCAATCCACAATAGTATCAGATTCAAGGGCACAGCCCTGAAACAGCATGACTGCCGTCTCTCTAGACAGCCACAAACACAGGAAGGTTAGGTGTGTCTGAGAACTCATCTGCATTCATATGCATTCTGATGGCTCTTCCTGGGCAGGAAGGGAGGAAGGGCTTGACTTTCCTGATTTGACCTGGTCCAGTTCGACCAGATAGCCCCATTTGGCGCTTTAAGTTAATAAGCACTATATTTCAACATATTCTTTAAAAATTCATAACTCCAGTTCTACTTATTGGATTTTTTTCTTTTTGATCTTGTTTTTTCTCAATAAGTTAAGCTCTATCTCATCAGGTGTGGACTATTTTTCTGCGGTATTTCACTGTTTTACTGTAATAAGTGTTGCACAAATACTTTACAGATTGCCTCTTAAGTTAAGTCTGCCTGCTCTGTGCCAAGCTACCAGAGGGTGAGCACAGGTTAATTTAAGATATGTATCTGACTTACCCTGACTAGGATTGTGGTCCCTACTTGAACAGGGTGCATACCTCTGCCAACTAGAAACAACATTTTTAAAATTGGTGGCAGCAGTGGGATTCACAGTTGGCAGAGTACAGGTGCTGGTTGGGGAGTTGAAGGCAGTCTGTGATGTCCCTGAGACTGCTGAAAAGGAGGTGGGCGGACAAGCCCTTGGGTGCAAGTGGTGTAGGTACAGTCCTCCTCACCCAGGCAGAGAGGGCAGCAGGCAGGTCAGCAGAACAGAAAAGCTGTTCCTCTAGAGCAGCAGTCCAGCAGAGTGGTCGTCCTTCAACGGCACAGCAGTCCTTCTTCCTGGCAAAGTATCCATAGATCCAGAAGTGTACTGTCTTGGTAGCGTCAGAGGCCCAGTACTTATATACTCAGTTGGGCCTTTGAATTGAGGGTGACTTCAAAGAAGGTTCTTTGAAGTGCACAAGTATCTTTTCCACCATAGACCTGGCTCCCGACTATCTGTGGGGGGTATGCAGCTCTTTGTGTGGTAACAGGCCACTACCTATTCAGAAGTGAGTGTCAGCCCCTCCCTTCCTTTCTGCCCAGGGAGAGCAATCAGACTGCAGATGACTTCTTAGACACACCTAACCTTGTGTTTGTGGCTTTCTAGAGGGAATGCACTAAGTGTAGCAGTCACCCACCACTGGCATGTATTGGAGACAGGCTGCATGGATGCAGAGCAGTAAGAGCAGAGAAATGTCCACTTTCTAAAAGTGATAATCCCAAAAGGGCGAACCTGTTGCCCCAGCTGCTGCACTGCCGAAGTGAGGAACTTTTCCTTTTGAAGTAAACCACATTTTTTCTCTTTTAACCAAGGTAATCCATAGTAATCCACCAACTTTATAGCTGTCAAGTAATCCATGTATTCAGTGTTTATGAGATCACTCCAGAGACAGTTAGGTTGAAATAGAATACTTTATTACGCATTTTCAGATGCCATATGCTGCCAATCCTAGCTTAAACATAGACACGTGCAGTCAACCTTCCTTTGAGCCAACACAGTAAAATATCCCAATGCATTTCGAACTTTTTAGTTCTTCGTCAGGGGTACTGCAATAAATCAGAAAAAAGTGCATAAACAGCGCGCTAAATGCCAGTAAATCATAATGTCAACAACAACCAATCCAATGTCTCCCCGTAATCTCCCTCCTTAACCCACCTCATGAGTGCTCACATTAAAAGCAATTCAAAACCATAATGTGCTTCAAACATCTAAATCATACTATCAACAACAGTTACTCTTACCGAAGTCTCCCATAGCCCCCCTCCTTCTCAACCCACACACGTGCTTGTTATCAAAACTAAATAAGTAAAATACTAAATCCCACAAAATACATACTTCGACCCCTTTCCCTAAAGTTCACAAAAAACAAAATGTGTTCTTTTACCTAATAAAGCTGCAACCGGCAGTGTGAAATGTACGTGCCTTCCTCCGTGTTTCAAAAATCATTAACTTCCCTCCCACACACATCTACTCTTGAAGCCTGCTTCCCCACGTTTACCCAATTAATCCCTGGTTTGAAACAATATCACATGACCTATTTTGACCTATACTAACACTCTGAAAATAATAATGACTACCTTTCCCATAATTCACTAACCCTAACTAAGTAAACTGTGATCAGATGAAAACGAGTGATAGTAAACAACAAAGCAAAAACCCATAAATTCATGTGTACCCTGTCAGAGTAAATAAATGAATAAGTGAAACATTATAATATCGTGCTTTAAAATCCATTGCTTTAAACCAAAGTCCATGATGTATTAGAAAAGTTCCTCACTTCGGCAGTGCAGCAGCTGGGGCGACAGGTTCGCCCTTTTGGCATTATCATTGATATGCTGTGTTGGGACAGTCACAGCGCTGTTTTGCACGCATCACTTGGCATTCAAAGCTAAACTAATTTATTTATCAAGGGAAGGAGTGCACTCGTTTCTCTACATTTGCTTAGCAATTTTCCATTGTCCCAAACACGAGGTTGCACCCCAACAGTTTACTGTTAATTGAGGAAAATTGTGGGATTAAAAAGAAATTTATCACTACAGAGACAGTACAACACCAAATGACTTTGAATGAATCGGCGCAAGGATCATCAAGTTTGAACTGCATGTATTTGTTGAACAGAGAGGAAGGTGCATGGACATTTCGAGGGCCGTTTAATACATCATGGACTTTGGTTTAAAGCAATGGATTTTAAAGCACGATATTATAATGTTTCACTTATTCATTTATTTACTCTGACAGACTACACATGAATTTATGGGTTTTTGCTTTGTTGTTTACTATCACTCGTTTTCATCTGATCACAGTTTACTTAGTTATTGTTAGTGAATTATGGGAAAGGTAGTCATTATTATTTTCAGAGTGTTAGTATAGGTCAAAATAGGTCATGTGATATTGTTTCAAACCAGGGATTAATTGGGTAAACGTGGGGAAGCAGGCTTCAAGAGTAGATGTGTGTGGGAGGGAAGTTAATGATTTTTGAAACACGGAGGAAGGCACGTACATTTCACACTGCCGGTTGCAGCTTTATTAGGTAAAAGAACACATTTTGTTTTTTGTGAACTTTAGGGAAAGGGGTCGAAGTATGTATTTTGTGGGATTTAGTATTTTACTTATTTAGTTTTGATAACAAGCACGTGTGTGGGTTGAGAAGGAGGGGGGCTATGGGAGACTTCGGTAAGAGTAACTGTTGTTGATAGTATGATTTAGATGTTTGAAGCACATTATGGTTTTGAATTGCTTTTAATGTGAGCACTCATGAGGTGGGTTAAGGAGGGAGATTACGGGGAGACATTGGATTGGTTGTTGTTGACATTATGATTTACTGGCATTTAGCGCGCTGTTTATGCACTTTTTTCTGATTTATTGCAGTACCCCTGACGAAGAACTAAAAAGTTCGAAATGCATTGGGATATTTTACTGTGCTGGCTCAAAGGAAGGTTGACTGCACGTGTCTATGTTTAAGCTAGGATTGGCAGCATATGGCATCTGAAAATGCGGAATAAAGTATTCTATTTCAACCTAACTGTCTCTGGAGTGATCTCATAAACACTGAATACATGGATTACTTGACAGCTATGAAGTTCGTGGATTACTATGGATTACCTTGGTTAAAAGAGAAAGAATTTGGTTTACTTCAAGAGGAAAAGTTCCTCACTTAGGCAGTGCAGCAGCTGGGGCGACAGGTTCGTCCTTTTGGCATTATCATTGATATGCTGTGTTGGGACAGTCACAGCGCTGTTTTGCACGCATCACTTGGCATTCAAAGCTAAACTAATTTATTTATCAAGGGAAGGAGTGCACTCGTTTCTCTACATTTGCTTACCACTTTCTAAAAGTGGCATTTCTAAAATAGTAATGTTAAATTCAACTTTACCAGTAAAGAGGGTTTATCAATACCATTCTAAAGATATGAAAAATGATGCAGCTACTCCTTTCAAATAAGGAATTACAGCTTAAAAGTGTATTTAAGGATTCCATAATGTTAACCTATGAGAGAAGTAGGCTACACAGTAGTAAAATACGAATTTGGGTTTTTGTCACTGCCAGGGCATAAAAATGTAAATGTACATGTCCTGCCTTTTACTTACACAGCACCCTGCCCTATCTCTCTTAAGAGGCCACCACCCACTGCCGCCTGCTCCACCCACCATCACCATTGACTCCAGTGATATGCACTCTATATTGTGGCCTAGATAATTATTGATGGAGCAACAATATAGGCTAATAAATCAAAGACAAGAGAGGTTTTTGTAAAGTGCACATCTTGAACTTGTGTATTTAAAGGTGCTCTCATGTGTGATAATGAACAAAAAGGTGTCTTTCTTGGTGAAATAAATATTTGCCTATGATGGCACGATTTGTTCAAGCAGGGAAGCCGGGACTGACACTAGATTCTCCAATTTCAAACTGTGCAATTAACCCATTCTGATTAGATGTGCATTTCTTTCTGACATGAAAAGTTAACACTTTGACCTTAAGGCATAAGATTAGTGCAGGGGTGACAGGAAGAATCCACATGTGAACAATGACCACAATTTCTGGAAAGCGTTATTGCAAGCACAGTCATGAATCTCAAAGGCACATCGTACATGCCAGGTATTCTGCCAGTACACTTAGCTGACTTGAGCCTCTTCCACTCTGACAAGGAGTGCCAACTGCACTCAAAAGCAGCTCCGGGGGTCTGCAAAGAATGACATGCAGGTTCGAGACACCAGCACTACTGAAGCCATAACAGGCTCTGCTGGCACAGCTCCCAATGAACGTGCAACAGCTTTATTCCAACATGCTGCGCACGTAGCGAACAGGATCCAGGCCAAAGGGCAGGCAGGGTAACACGCCCCTTACAGGAAGGGTAACACCCACTCATCAACATAGAAACAGAATCGCAAGCTCTGATGCTTGCTATTCATGGCGTTATAAAGCCGAATTTCCAAGATGGCCACTGTAACATGGAAAGCCTTTCGGTGAGTGTAGTTAAACTATTAACAAGCCTTAGCCGAGGTGAGTGACCCTCAATCATACGGGGACGTGGTGAGGGCATGTACTTAACGCTTTGCTACATGGGATCTGTGCCTTCCAGAATACCGCTGCACATATAGGGTCATAACAACATGTACTTTTAATAATCATCTGGTCCATCTCCCACTGGAGAAAAATTCCATAGCACTGTGAAATAAGTGCCGGTGCTGAGCACCAGAAACCACTAGCACAAATTAAGCACTGGGCCTACCTAAGGGATGACTTGTGTGAAATAAAAGGAAAGTTTAAACATGAGCCTGGCCCATCCAAACATGAGCCTTGGCCCTCGCAGTGAGGACATGAAGGCCAGTAGGATATGGGCATTATAATTTAAAACGTTCCTCTGAACATTGTTTTTCTTCCTATTCTGGGAGTGCAAGATTGGGCCTCGGCTCTTTCTCACAGCCATCCCCAATCACCCAAGTCCTTTTAGAAAGGTGGGCTGTGGTGCAGGTACAATAGGGGCATGGCGAAGGGGACAAATTCTTTATTTGGCACCGAGTAACTTTTGCCTACCGTCCTGCTGCTTGCCTACCGTCCTACTGCGTGGATATTTCCTTTTCTGTTCAGCGCTGTAGAAAAGAAGTTTGTTTATTCTGATTCACCTTTCCTGACCCCTGCAGCTGCTTATCAGATCAGGCTGTGACATAAAGTTTGACTAATGGAGTAGGTAAGAGAATGTGTTACTATTTGTTTTTCCTTTTTAAATCTGCAAAGCCCAGCAAGGCACATACTTTGTGTATGCTTCATTTAAATTGTTTTTATCATTATCATGGCCATGGATGCAAGGAAACAATAAAAATGTCCAGATAACTGGTGAGTAATGATCCTGCTGGAGAGCAATCCTTTGCCTGTTGGTAGTTTTGAAATGCAGATACGCTGTATTTTATGTGGATAGCTCAGTGGGTTACTGCCTTTGTCACAGAGATTCTTGTGTTACTTGCAGTTCAGAAGTTACAATCCTAACATAGGACAGTGACCTATGAACTGTCATCAAAGAGCTGCATACAAACATGAATGGTATAGTTAGAACTTCACTTATTTTTTGTGTTACTATATAGTTAGAACTTCCCCAGTCTTTCATTATTTTAATGTTGCTAAAAAGAGTTTGGGCCGATTCACATTTTTTTATTATTAAAGCCAAACCCCAACCACTGGGGTATGCTATAAATCCTGAGTTTGTGGTTCCCCAGCCCAAACCCTCTTAAAATATACTGCCCACCAGTATGGATGACATGTGATTCCTACACCTTGTAATCCTCATTGGCTCATGTGACATTCCCTATAGACTGATTTACATACTTGTATGATTCATTGTCTCTGTATAATATGTGCATGAGGTAAAGTACTGTTGCGCTATACAACAAATGAAATGCATATGAGAGAGTGGCTACAGAGAGATGAAGGGCACTGTTGGAGGGTGGTAGTAATGGTATTGCGGAGAAAGAGGTCATTGGTGGGGCGCCAAAAAAGACTTTCGTACTAGCGCTAAAGCCGGCCCTGTCATGGCCTTTTGGTTTTATTTAATTAGCAATCATGTCATTAGGGCATAGGAACATATTTTAAAGTGCGTGCAAATGATATTTACTGCTATATTCAAAGTTTTAAGTTTGAAGGTGATTTTACTAATGTTTTTTATGGGAATAATGAAAGTGGAGCTGGATGGTGGCTGATATGGGGCTGGGGCCCAAGGTCAGCTGTGAGATAAGGTACACAGGAGAGGGATGGTAGAAAAGTAGATAATCGGGCCTGGCCTGTTGGAATTTGAGGGTTTGCACTTAGGTCCAGACATTGCTCTTACTTTCAAATAACTCTCCACATGCTCTGTTTACACACAGAACCGATCCGTTGTATCATGGTGACTGTTTGCAAGTAGATATGATGTAATCTAGGGCTTGTAGGCTACCACAAGAAACGACAAATTGGGCCCGCAGTGGCCCACCCAAATAAAAATTCCTGGAGCCCTGCCTGCTCTCAGACTGCTCCTTATCACTTTAACCTCCTTAAGAATCAAAGACAAAGGTCGCCTTCCTCCTTCCATCAGCCTTCCCATCCGATGTCTGCTGACCTTGAATCATTTAGTCTTGGTACATCTACATGTGAGACTGCGGGAGAGTGAGGGTTTTAAGCCTTTATTCATTTGGCACCTCTGTGTTCAGAATCTCTTGCAGTGAGTTCTACATACAACAGGACGCAAAGGCCACCAATCCTACTATGGATCAAACCCAATAATAAAGAGATAAAAGCCAGTCCAGTGGAGTCAAGTATTTTAGTTGTCACTGACAGGTGCACAAATCTGACTTTCTTCTTGTCCAAAGTGTTCCTATCACAGCTAATTTTCAGTACAAATTTGACCACATATTATCAGAGGTAGGTACCTTCTCGAATAGGTTGAAATTCTGTAATTCATTTGACAAGCAGGTCTACCTTTCTGTTTTGCATGAATGCATCTCCTGTACTTCCATTTGGGCACAGCAGACTGTGCTCCCTCAGAGTGAGCGAGAGAGAGAGAAAGTAGAGAAAAAGAGTGAGAGAGAGAGAAAGAGAGTATGTGTGTGTGTGTTTGACTGTGTGTGTGTACGTTCTTGTGTCTGTGTGTGTTTGTGAGTGTGTTCTATCCAGATCACATCATTTGGGTGCCTTTTCTCAGTTTGCTGAAAGGTTTCAATTATATTATTATTTGAAGCGTCGCTTCTATGTGCTTTGGCCTTCCATGTCATGTCACCTGCAGGAAACCCTTTCTTTCCTCACTCTCCGAGGATAATGAACATTTCAGGTGATAGATCGCTCGTCTGTGCTAGCGCACATGTACATTGGCTTTATATGAGGACAGAGGAGTCTTTGTCATTCCCTGCACAATCTCGACCAGTGTATGTCTGGAGGAGGAGGCGACCAAGTAAAAATATCTTATAAGAAAGCCATAATACTTTCACAGTAGGACATCTAGGAGTGGAGAGTGCAGGCCCTGGAACCCTGCTGTTCATTCCACAGCTTCTGGCAGCGCCGGCTCTACCAGCTTCCACTGTGGATTTCTCACAATGTTGGAAAAGTTTAATTTGTTTATCAAGATATAATAGTATCAAAACAATATCACTTTAGCTTGTGCAGCATCAGAAATAACAAAGTATAAAAAATGAAAACAAGAATTGATGTCGCATCTACTCTATCTGTCATATCAAAAGTAATCACATACGTTTTCTAATTTTCTACATCAAATGCATACAAAATTGTTTGGAAGTTAACAATACTTTCCTGACCTCTAGCCATCTGTCATATCATTATAAATCATGTTTGATTCACATTTTACTCTCAGATTGATCATGTTAAGCCGCAGTTTAAAAAAAACAAGCATTTGCAATGCAATAGGTCTCGCATTTACGTGAGTTTAAGCTATTGGCATTGTAAATGACAATGCCTTTTATTTATATTTTAAAAACGAAAACAAAAATAAAAGGCATTGTTATTTGCAATGTCAATAGCTCAAACTCAGCGTAAATGCGAGACCTATTGCATTGCAAATGCTTGAGGACATTGCTTCGTGCTCCCTTACAAATAAATGACGCACAAAGCAAAAAGTTTGGGCACAAATGTTTTGTAGACTATTTTTTCACTTTGATGCACATTACGTAACGAGCGGAAACAGCGTTCTCCCCAGGATTTTGCACTGGCAATTTTCTAATGCTCCTGCATGGTCAAATTGCGCAGGCAAAACAGTGCAGAAGAAGTGATGCCGTTAGCAAAAACCAGATGTAGAGCTCATGTTCACAACTTATCCAACATTAAACCTCCAAAAATTGCAAGAGTATTTCACCGGGCAGATGTTGCAGCCATCATCACTGTGGCACTCAGAAATAATTCACTGATTTACACACATTTCAGTCAAAGCGCTACAGTCAGGCAGAAACAAACCTCATCAGCCCAGCTTTATTTTGTGAAGAGGAGCCCAAGTTGGAAGCAAGCTTCTCTGTGATGGTGTACGTCCCTTTGCATCATAGACCATCTTTGCAAGAACAATAGAGTCTATTGTTCTTTTAAAGATGGGCTCTGATACCATGGGACGTACACCACTGAATAGACGTTTCAGAGCTTCCATTTTTATTTTGGAAGTTTCGCAAACAAGTTAGCGATGCTTTGCATGCTACCAACAGAAGCCTTTGATGAAAATAACTGCAGAATATAACTGTTGTCGCGAAACACCATAATCGCAAGAGCTACATAATAGTGGCATTAGTAATTTCATATAAATACATAAAAAGAATCAAAACAAAAACGTGCTGTATCACAAAAGGTAATTTAACAAATTATTATCGCCTCTATTTCAAGCATCACACTGTAATGAATAGCCTTCCCTAGAAAAAAAAAAGTGTTTTTTGAAAATTGTTTTCCAGTGTAATGCATTTATATATTCAATCATTGTTTGCAAGTGGATCGGCATATTGAGACTTTTCAACAAATCTTTGATTGGATGCTGGAGGTGGAGCCATATTGAAGACCACAAGCACTCTCACGTATAGAGATACCCCAAGCGCTTCCTCAGCTTTGGAAAGATAAAAATAAGACCCTTCGCTGTGCGTACCCTGTTTTGCCCCCTGTGTGCTTTGAACTTGGATCAACTGCAGGTCGCCTTAAACTCCTTCTGCGGCCTAAGCACGAATGACCCAGGCAGTTCATCCCACTCACCCTGCCCCTACAGATGCCCTCCCTCGACCACCGGTACCCTTGATGCCAGCCATGGTGCCGTTACAGAGGGGCCGCGCCACACCCGCAGGAACAAGGGACCCACTAGCAGCTGAGCAGCGGCGCTGGTGTTGTGTGCGGCAGGCCCAGGCTCCCGTCACTTCCTCCTGCGCAGTAGCAGCGATGGCGGCCCCTGTGCAGTCAAGCCCCTCGCTTCCAGTCACGGGCCTTCCGGCTGCTACACTTTCGTTTTCTGCTTCTGCGGCTTTTGTTTTCAAGTTGTTGTCGCTAATGGGTAGGGAACAAGCATTTGCAATGCAATAGGACTCACATTTACGTGAGACCTATTGCATTGCAAACGGGAGTGCGGGTGGGGGCAGGGGGGTGAAAAGGCACGGACAGCAGGAGTGGGGGAGGAGGGTACGGGGTGCGAGAAGGCAAGAACAATGGAGTGCGGGCGGGGGAGCGTGAAAAAATAGTGCTTCGTACGGTACAGTGTAACACTCGAAGTAAAGGGGCCAGTAGCCACGGAAGGATACAAATGATGACATGGCATAATAAGGCGGGACGAACAAGCCTCAGTATCAATCAGAAGACAGAATTTACGAAGGACAGACACAGAAGTCAATGAAAAATATGGGCGGAGAGTGAGGGCAGCTTGTCTCCCCATACTGGACTACTGCATGCCTCGCAGAGCGAGCAGCGCTTGCGCGCTGCCGCTAAAGCTCAACCTAAAAAAGAAGTTCCTGCATGAATTACTAAACCATTAAGTTAACATTATGTCTTCTCTGCAAGCAGCAAGGAACCTTCATTCGAGAATTGTGCCCTCTGAGTCTGGAGGGAGGGAACCTAAATACAGAAGTGAGCAAAGAGGAGACAGGCTTTCCCTTACAGATTTGATTAGGGCCTTTTGACACACAGCGCTTATGACTAGTCATCCTGAAGACTGTAATTTGGTGGATAGTAAGAGTTAAGGGTGGGTTGCAGTTCCTCTTCTCAAAGTGTAAAGGATCCTTCACAAGGGAGTCAGAATTTTGTCTCTCTTCCTGATCACTGTCAGGTGTGATTTGTAGATTGTCAGGTGCAGACTGCTCACACCACTTTGTGCCTCTTTTGTGGTTGCTGCAGCCTGGAGCCCGCCCAGTTATGAAGAGCATTACTCTTGAGAAAGGCGGAGTCTGGAAGCAGCATGAGATGGACAAATGAAAGGAGAACTGATGCAAACCGGTTCCATGAGGGCAGACAGAGAATACACAGCACTTCTCTGCCTTCTCTGCATAAAAGTAGGAGCTGGTAATCCACCTGTTGCTCTAGTGCCAAGTTCTCTTTGACTTAGGAGAGGCTACTTTGCAGAGTGTCTGGAGTACTACTGTGCAACCAGCTGGTGTCTGCCTGATAGCAGGCATCCAAGAAGTGAGGGCACATCACCTCTAGTGTGATCTGGAGGAAGAACTGTTTTCCCTGTCTTGGAACACCTGGAAGGTCCTGCCTGTAAGAGGGGGGAAGGAACAAGCAATCTCTGAAGGAAGAGCTGGCTATTGCTATGGACAAGAGCAGTTGACCTTGGTGCTATGGGTATGTCCACCAGAGACTCTTGAAGAAAGTATTTGGTGTGCTCCTGACTCAGGCGGTCACTGCTACCAAAGTAGAGGACTTGTGGCACTTGCCTGTGTGTGCAGGGCCAGACTGGGAATCAAGAGCAGCCATGGCAATTATGTAGGACCAGCCCCCCCCCGCCCGAGAGAGGGAGTGGGGGTGCAAGTGTGAAGCACTGCTGCTTTTGTTACTGGGGGCCGATATTGGAGCACCGCAGCAAAACTGGCCCCCACAGCTGGAAAACCGGCCCCCACCATTCCAGCCTCCCGGGAAAACAGCCGATGCCTGCTATGGCCAGTCTGGCCCTGTATGTGTGCCTGAGCAGTCGAAGATGCTGTAAAGGATCCTTCACAACTTCCTCATGCTTACTTCCCTCACTTGCTTTTGTGCCTGAAGTGACTCTCTGAAGTAGCCTTGGCACTTGCCCACTTGTGCTTGAGTGGCCTACACCATGGGAAAAAAACTTGTGAAGTGGTGGCACTCGCCAAAGTGTGCTGAACGAACTAAGACTGTGGCTCCCCAGCACTTATTAACTGAATGCCTGTGCAGCCTTTGTGCAGAAAGTGAAAGCTGCTACTTCCAGGCACTTGCAAATGAGCTGAACATGCTTAGTGGCACCGACCATGCGCATGCAAGAGAACTATGTTGATGCCTCGATCCAGGGAGGCCGAGCAACTAGCCCAAAGACTCCTCCATCCAGAATGTCGAGGCGCAACTGTAACTGAAGGGCCCACCTGCTGCCTACGCTGGCTGTCCCTAAGAAGGCTGCCATCTGAAGACAGCTAACCACCACCGCTGCCTCCATGACACCGAAATGTGGCCTACACCTGCTCACTAGGAGTGCAGCTGTAACCTGGCTCAATCACGACCAGTGCTTTACCTGGAAGAATTAGCCTCCCAACCATAGTCCGACTATTGAGCTTTATCTAGTAATAAAGTACTTTCTTTTTATAAGATAAGCACTGGGCTGGGCAATCTCCCACTGGAATCTCAATTGTGGTGGTGTGCTATAGAAGATAGGTCACTCAAATATCACTATTTTTTCCTTGCCTATATTCACCAGCAGGATTGGAACAAGGTATGCACAATGTCAGATTTAACCTTCATACATACAGCCTTGGAGGTGGTCACAGTTATTATTTTAAAATATGCTGCTTCATTCTTCAATGCCTATGCTGACGAGAGAGTTATCACCCTTTTAGAACATGCACAATAAATGTTTTCAGGTTGTCTCTAATGGACTCAGCCCAGCATATGGTAATGGAGTGTCCATCACTCATGGTTTTACCGGGGAGCTGCCTTTGTTTACTACATTGCATCTCAAATGAAGACAAAAGAAGAGCTGTAAATCAGTCAGCAAGAAGGGCACAAGGGAATCTGGATGTAAATTACAGAGCTCGGGATTTTTACTTGATTTAAAGCACATCAGTTGTCACTAGATCACCTCCAGTTTGAGTTTGCGCGGGAGAGTTGGCTTTAAGCAATGACACTGCAACCATTATCCTTTTTCAGGTTTTATAAATAGATTTTAAGGAGTGCTCTCTGCTTTTGATCCTGAATTGGATTAAGGCTCGCAACATAATCAATTAACTTTGATTAATCGTCCTCGTTGGGAGGATCACGAATTTTACAATTAAAAGTACAGTAAACGTAGCTCTGCAAGCACTGGCTGCCGTATTCAGGGTTGCTGATGTGTATAAATAACTGAGCGATAACGTTTATTTACAGTCCTGCAGCTGGTATATTCTAGGGAGGAAGGACTCGGAAAACATATTGTTTTTGAATATATTCCAAACTTTGGTTGAGAAAATGTGTTGCTGGCTTGTTGCAAGTCCTCTGTTACTGGAGAAAGCCATTTTTCGTAATTTCCTGTCTAGCTTAACAAGGTACCCGGACAAGCAGGAAGTCGGAGAATTGATTACGTCATTGTGACTGGGCATTTAGCTCACCTATAGTTAGGCCCTGTCATGAGGTATCTGTGTGCAGTGGCAGAACCTGACTGTCGTAGGCTCTGTTTACAAATGGAGTGGGCTCTCATGTTGCTAGTTCTGCACCCAGAGGCATACATACTTCCGGGTGTGGTAATGCCTTATTATCACGTGTTAGCCCCGGTAAAATGGGGAATACAACTGGGAATCGATGCCACTGCACTGATTCTTGTTTATCATTCATTTTCTTGCCGCACATTTCACCTGCTTTGAGCCTTGACTCAGGGGCGTAATGCAGACCCCTGCGGAGCGGGGGGTGTGGTGTGGTGTGGGGGGGGAGGCTCCAACACTTCAGGGACTTCCCTAAACCATCAGGGGCCCCCTTTACGCCCAAAGCCAATAAATATCTATGAGATAAGGGACACCCAGGGCTCCCCTTCACATTCTGCAGTGGGGGGCACCATTTCGGGTTACGTCACTGCTTTGATTAAGGGCATCAAGTTGGAACTAGAGCCTTAGACTGTGTCCATATTTACTCAGGACAGAAAAAAATTAGGCTCTAGGTAAAACGAAAAATGTAATTTCACTATGACACACCCTCTTTGAATTCCTTGCTCATTTGTATTGTTTTGTATGCACTCTCGCTCCATGAGTCCTTGAGGCCTGTTTTCTAAGACTCCCGCTTCCCGGTACCATTATAAAATAGATCCACTTTTTTGGGGCTTTTTCCTGGCAGTCTGATATGATTGGAAGTGACCCGGAAGTGGACTGCTCTGACGTCAAACACACACAGCCTGCCAGACTGCCTGCCTGCACAGTTTTGTCCCTTCAGTTCCCAGGTGTTGGCTTCACCCGCTCAGGCTCTTTGTATTAGTTCCTATCAGTGATCGGCATAATCAATGTGCCTGTGGTGTGGCACTGGCAGCAAAACCACCTGCGTAGAAGTACCATGCAAATCTTGGCATCTACATTCAAAGCAGCATCATGCTATGCAGAAAGGGTCAATGGAACCTGCTATGGAAATATTGTTCACGCTCTAAAGTAATTCCTGCCCACTAGGATGACACCTCAGGTTGTAAGGGCCTATTTGTCTTTTCCTAACCACCATCATAGAATCTGTATATGAGATACATTAACATGATTAATTCTGATAGATTCAAGCTGATCTTGCAGAAGGGCTATTTGTTATGCAGACTATCAACACTCTTTGCAATATATGGCCCAAGCTCTCTAGAAAAAGTTTATACTTACTAAAACGTAACTACAAAAATGCAAAATACAATTGCAACACCTTCCCTTCTTTGAGCTTAATGCACCAAAGTCAAGTCCCTCTGACCATAATTCTCACTCCGCCTCAGTCGTTCTTGACCTGGCAGGATCAGAGACCTATCATCCAGGTAAAGCATGTCCCCAAGTTCTCTCCGATGAGTGCCGAACAGTTTGAACATACCAAGAAGGGACAACAGTGCTGAGAAACCTTCCCTGAAGCCCAAGACCACAAACATCAATTCAAGACCCTAGCTGGAAAACCCCACAGAGCGGTGAGACTGGGACATGGAAACTTAAGTCAGTCTCAGTACCTCAGTGAATTTGCACCAAAATCTAATGCTTGGTCTAATCAAGTTGCACTCTGATCAAAAGCACTACATCAATGCATGTGATACGTGGAAGTGAATGCTAGCCAATCGCTTAACTGAAATTTAGTTTGTTCCTACTAGGTAAACATCTTTTACTGACCTTATTCTTCAAAATTTTCAGCAAAACAAAAGGAACTAAGAACATGGGAGATGTTGCTTAAATTCAAAACTTAAGTGTATTGTGAACCAACATTCCTGACATAAGATATGTCTCTTTTGAAGCTGTTGAATTCAAATGCACAGTCACCTGGAAGGGCTCCATAATTATTGCTGTTATATACAGACCTCTTGGGCATAAGACCCCTTTTCTGAATGAAATCCTAGATATGGATTTCCATTCACAATCCTTGTCATGAACAAACTGTTCTGATAGGTAATTCTAACCCAACTCTAAACCAGCTAGTGAATATTGGACTTGGACCTTTCTCAGTGGCGTAGCTAGCCACTTTGCCACCCGTGGCGGACCCTGCTTTTGCCGCCCACGGCGGCCATGAGAAAGGGGGGGAGGTATGTTGGCAATATTCCCGCAATTGCCACCCCGCGGCAAACACTTGGAACAGGGGGGAGGGTCGAGCCGCCCTCCCCCAAAACTCGTGCCGCCCGGGGCGGATTGGCCCCTCCGCCCCCACCCCCCCCTTGCTACGCCACTGACCTTTCTGCAGGGTCATCCCCAACTTTATGCCTCCTGTTTTCTGAACCCGTTTTTGTTGTCCTTTAGGACTCTGCACACTTTATCACTGTACTAATGTGTTTGTGCTCTCTCCTTTAAACAAAGTAGAATTGGCTTGCACCCAATTGACATATTTATTTACTTGTAAATCCTTAGTAAAGTGGTAAGACGTGCCCAGGGCCTGTAAATTAAATGCTACTAGTGGACCTGCAGCACTGACTGTGCCAACCACTTACGTAGCACTTTAAAAATGTCTCAGACCTGCCATTGCAGCCTGCATGTGCGGGTCTTGACTGCCATTTCGACCTGGCAAAATACACCTTTTGCAGGCCCAAACCTTCCTTTTTAATAAATATAAGTCACCTCTGTGGTAGGCCCTGAACAGCCCAGAGGGTAAGTTGTAGTGTGATTAAAAAGATGGACATGTGGTTTTACGTTTTACATATCCTGGTACTGAAAAACTCTCAAATTCGTTTTTCACTACTGCACAGCCTACCTCTCCGATATAATAACATTGGAGTTACCTTTTACATTTAATAAGCCTTAATTTCCATTTGGGAATAGGTCGACAGATCGAGTTGGTGTTTAAAGAATTGTAATTAAAAACCCTCTTTAATGACAAATTCAGATTTTTTGGTCACAATCCTGAAAATTGCACTTTTAGAAAGTTGGAATTTTCTTGTCCTAACCATTTCGTGCCTGCAGCCTGTTCCTGAGCCACATGACTAAGTGTAGCTCGTCTTTGCATATTGCTCCTAGACAGCGAGACAAAGGGAAGATAGGTGTTGGCAAGATGGGCCACTCTGAATTAACGAGGGGCTGTCACCTACCACACTTTCACATCACAGAGCACCTCTCAAAGGGTTAGACACTGTTTGTTTATTACCTCAGACAAGTCAAGGCAAGGACAGGGAGCAAGGGGATACCTGACTCCTCAAGGGGGTGGAAACCTCTAGAGGCTTCCTCCACTTCAAAGTGGGCAGCAGGTATTGAAATTGGACCTCAGACCCCAACTCTTCAGTACACTTCTGAACCTATGGAAGAATCTGCGAGGAAGACGGACTGATGTGCTGCTTAAAGGACTGCCACTCTGCTGGACTGCTGCCCTGTAGTGCTAACCTGCTGCCCTTCTGCCCTCTTGCCTGCGTGAGAAGGACTGGAACCTGCAACCTGAACCCAAGCTACCAGAGTGAATCCAAAGGCCAGTTTCTTGTAGCCAGCACCTGGACTTTGCAACTGTGAGTTATACCCTGCCAAGTGGTGCCACCCCAGTACTGGACCCTTGTAAGTTGGCCTGAAGGTGCTCTGCCAGCACATCTGTGGACCCAACAGAACTGACTCATCTTCTCTGCTGTGCGGTGCAACCCCAAGCAGAACCGACACATCGCATATGCTTCGTGGACTTGCCCAGCACAAGGACTTTTCATCACAGCCTCGCAGCTCCTCCAAACCCATGTTGTGTGGTGCACCTCAGGCCCACACATTGTCTCGGCTGCGCGCTGCATCCTCAACACTCCACAACCAGGACTTCAGTTAATCTTGTTCAGTAGGCCTATCTTGGTCCCTGTATCCAGCCCACACTGCATCGTGGTTATCCTGAACTTGTGAGTTTGTCCCGGTCTGGTTCAACCAGATAACCACAGTTTGCACTTTGTGCTTTTTAGCACTATGTTCACTGAAATCTTTAAAATTGCATGCCTCCGCTTCCACTGATTAGATTTTTGTTGTTCTGATTCTGATTTATTTATTAAAATCTACTCTATTTTTCCAATTCAGTGTGGGATTTTTCTTGTGTTATGTTTTCACTTGATTACTGTTCGAATTACACATTGACGCCAAGTAAATCCTGACTACTCTGTGCCATGGCACCAGAGGGTTGAGCACAAATTAATTAGTGGTTTGCTTGTGACTTCACCCTGATAAGGATGGTGGTTGCTGCCCAGGGCACGAGTCGGGGTACCACGTGGGTGGACGGCGTCCCCCCACTTATTTTCCAGGGTGGACGCCGTCCACCCTGCTTATCAAAACGCCGTCCACCCTGCCCTGCTCATCCAAAGCGTGATAAGAGCGTGCACCAACCAAACCACGCATTTCCGGGTGATTGCCTCGGACTGCCAGTCACCACGCCCCTGCACCTACTTGCGTAGGTTGACTTGCCCGCCTATTTTGAGCGCTACCTATCGCAGCTCTTGCTCTGTGAACCTGCCCCCACCACCTCGTAACCTTGCCGGGGACCTACCAGTAGACGCTGTGATCTGCGACCAATCAGTGGTCGTAGCAGACGTCACTGGATGGGTGTGTCTGCAACTCAGCAGTCCCGCCCTCGTGCTCCATGCCCTTTATTTTTCGGGCTACTGAATGACTCGTGCCCCGATGGTTTCTCGTAGGTACCGGTTCCCACTCGCTATCTCTCCCGTCTTTGAGAGCTGAGGTGAGGGTCTCGGCAGAATCTCTGCTACTGCTGTTACCTTGGCAAGGAAGCGCTGGGCACAGAGCACATTATGTATTTAAATTCCCTGTTCTGCAGGTATTGTGTTTATTCTCCTCGCATTGGTCAAAAAAAAGTTGAAAGCACTTCAGTGAGTGGCAGCACGCGATTAAGACAAGCGCGAAAATTAGTTTCGTGGAAATTCACTCTAGTTCTGAATACACATCAGGCAGGTACTTTTTAAACCACACACTCTTATTTACAAAAAAAACAAAAAAAACTACTGCAGCTCAATTGCTTCGGGATGCAGCAACAGCTAATCGTTGCTAGCCCGAGGGAGAGGAACATGACCGGCCTTGCTGTTTCCTTGTAGGGCTGTGGTTGTTTTGTGGGCATTCTGTTGCAGTCACTTCCTTCCATTATTCAGTAATGTGCTCCTTTAAAATGATATGCATCCCTGAACGTATTGTTACTATTCGACTGTAAAATAGAACGTATTGTTACTATCTGACTGTTCTATAGCACACCGTCGCCCGTGAGTGTGGACAAGCAGCACTTTGGGTAATCCGGGGATGACTTCCCTGGCGAATTTGAGGTTTCTGTCGTAGACTGGCAGCATCACATTAGACTTGCCCACTGGCAAGCCCCAGTCACAGCTGCCTGGCCACAGGGCCAGGCTCGTTTCCAGGACCGCTTCACAAAAGACCCCAGGAGCGAGATGAAGGGTTCTGTTGGGTGTATGAGGATTGGAACCGCGAGATCGTGGGTAGACTGCTTTATCTCCCAGCAGTACCAATCAGATATTTTTTGCAGTATCTAAGACAAGATCCCAAACAATGGACAAATACATGTGCTTCCCGCCACTACCTCAAGAGCCGCTAACCAGTGTGCACATGTGTACACATGTGTACACCCAACTTGCACAAATGCACTGGTTTTTAGTAACTTTTGATCCGTTTTGGCTAGAAACACTTTTTTGGTGAAAATCTGCACATGATGGATTATGTGGCAAATCCATAACTGTGTGGAAAACGCCACAGAATCCTACAATTACTGTGACCCTGATGTACAAGAAGTGAGTTTGCAAGGATGGTATGTTTACACTAGAGATGAGACTAGACACTAGACCAGGTAAGCATGCAACAAACCAACTAACACGTAATAACTTAGAGGATGGACTCTGGAGCTGTATTGTGAAAGGGGGAGAAGTACACAGAGGGGGGAGAGAGTAACACAAAACATGGAGGGAGTTTGCAGGGGGGAAGTACATGGGGAAGAGAGCAACACAGAGCAGACGGAGCATCTTCCTGGGGGAGAAGCACAGAACGGATAGGGAGGCTTGACTAATGTAGTTGTACGCCAAACTTCATCCACATTTGGGCTGTTAATTCCTCCATACAGGGACCTTAAGTCACAGGCTTAAGTACTGAGCAGCTTCAATTGTTAAATCTTGCAATATGTGCAAATGATAGATCTGCTGCACATGTGATGTCACTTCCTGTTGTGATGTCACTTCCTGTTGTGATGTCACTTCCTGCCGTGGTGTCACGTCCTGCTGTGATGTCACTTCCTGTTGTGATGTCACTTCCTGCCGTGGTGTCACTTCCTGTGACACCACCTAACTTGGAGAGTCCCCCCACTTCTTTTTTTAGGACTTGTGCCCTGTTGCTGCCTCAGTAGGGTTTCACCCCCCTCAACCAGTAACTCAATTTCTTACAGTAAACTACTATAGAACTCTGGGGTTCGTGCAACTAAATCAATGCCCAATTTATACACATAGACAAATGTTCACCCTGGAGTTCTATCAAAACTTAGAACCTATAAGTTTCCTTTCAGAAGCACAAGTATGGTTAGATTATGCATTAATCCTCTTCGACCTATCTACTCAATCTGAAATATCACCTTCATCCCTTGTCTCTTCAACACGTAAACACTATTGCAAGTGTGTATACAATACAAAAATCAGAAAGTTTAAATAAAACATACAAAGCAATTGTAACAAAAGCTTTTATACTCTGAGGAATCTAAAGGACTTGCTGGAGACCCTACATTGTACTGAAAATACCTAAAGCAGGTACTTAGTCCAGCAACAAATGATACAATAATGGTCGAGCCAAGCTGAAAAAGCATTGTTAAAAGCTTGAATAACCATGGTTCAGAGCGTATTTCTAAAGAGACAAAGTTCAGTGTGAAATTCTCAGAGGAGGCTACCACTGGGCCATTTGGAGAGCTAAAAAACAATTCTTGCATAAAGAATCATGCAGGCTCTCACTCAAACCAAGGACATCTTCAAATTCTTGTCAGAACTCATCCATCCTTACACTGACAAAAATTAACCCTTGGTGACTCACTAGTAGTTTTGAATCAAAATTTCAAAGATCAAGGCAACAATCAAAGCTTATCCGCCGTCCTCCATATTCATTTTCATTGCAGCCCCCAGTTCGTTCCGAAATTCACTGCATTCTGAACACAAAGAGACTGTTGTTGGGTGGATGTGGACAACATGCAAAGACATTGTCAGTCCCTCAAAGTGAAAGGAGCGAATTGGTCACATGGTCCGAGCCATTGCCCCATTCTACTGCATGCTGTGGTATTTGAAGGCAAAATGTGAATGACAATTTAAAAGAGCAACGGATGAAGCCTGCTGACCACGGGTGGTTTCTTGACTGGGGCAGCAGGGCTCCGCCCCCCACTTCAATTTCTGCCTCAATTGCTGTTGCATTACAAATGATTCATTCATTAAAACTTCAAAGAGTGTCATCCTCCCTCTGCCCGACGGTCAAGCAAAACCAGGCAATTTCAATCGCCACATGTGCTAGAGCGCATGTGTCGGCTGTCGCAGGATTTATAGGGCCTACCTGATCTCAGGCAGCCTACAACACTGTAAGGCACTGCCCTCTGATGACGCACTGCAGCCTCGCTGATTGAAAACAGCCTGAGCGCTTTAAGCATAAGCCCTGGGTTTCCAAGGCTGTTTGTCAATCAGTGAGGCTGTGTATTGCTTCAGCCCACCTATTCCCCAACTCGTCACAGGGTAGGGTGGAAACAAGCCTCCATGACCCCACCCTAATCTGGGAGGAGCTGAGAAATGTTTTCGTTGCATACGAGGTTGGCTGTTGAAGTGATATCTGCATGACAAAAGCAACCAGCTTCCAGTGAGTGGAGCAGCGGCGCTGCAGTGAAACGGAGGCCACAGACCAAGCCACAGTCTGAACATTTACCTAACTGCTCCTCCATGCCAAGGCAAAGCAGTAGACGTGATTGTATCCAAGGACGGCTGGCAGCAAATATCCCAGGCAGAGAGTGTTGTCATTCAGAAATACGAAGGGAGGGTGCCTAGAGGCAGGGACATCTTATGGATTTTGAGGGCCCAGGGCCAAACTTATTTTTTGAGTCACCTGTTTGGATTAGGTTTGAATATATGAACCAAATTCAGCTTTTTCGTACCCTCTCTGGCCAGGTCACAGACAGTTCACAGTCGGACTCACCCAAATTTTAAATGTATTTATATCTAATATTCAGGGATACAGCAGCAGCTCACTAATATTACTGCAAATAATTACTGTGAAATAAAATCTGTGACTTCCTCACATTTCTCATATGTGAGGTCCTGTTTTGATCTCAAAGAAATGTGTTTTATGAGTGTTGCATGAAACATAAACACAACATTTCTCTGCAAACTGTCTGCAGCAGCCTCTCATACATCACCCACATTAAAAATAAATCTAAGAATGATTGAAGGTCATCAGGGTAAGACTCTCTGCAGAATCAAGCTGCCTCTATCAAGGGGCCCCCTAAAAGAATGAGGCCCCGGATAAGGGCCAACTTTGCCCATGCCTTAAAACATCTCTGGCTAGAGGGAGCAGGTTTTTAATGGGCTGTATGATTCAGGTGCTCAGCACCTGCAGAAAAGAAAACTTGAACTGTGCCCCCCACAAGGGCCTTATCTCTTATCATCCACTTCAGTGTCTATACATATGTTGAATAGCAACCATGCTCGAGTTAGCTTGTTTCTGAGCAATTAGATTGCCAAACTTATTTTTGAGCAGATTCAGAAACACGTGACATCTGATCAATGTAAACTGTGGATTAATTACAAATCAGAATGAATCACAGCTCCGCATTAGGCTCAGCATGTATACTCTGCATTCAATCGCAGTTGATCTTTCTCTTCCAGACAAAGTTTAATCAATTTGGTATAAGTAAAGAAAACAATTTAATATGCCCCTTGTTAACCTGAATTACTTTATCTTAAGGAAGGCACGTCCATCCAGCTTTGATGTGGACGGAGACAATTCCTGTTAATGGCTCACGCCTCCAAAACATTAGGCTAACAGAGTGATTGAGAACGTGGTTCAAATACAGGCAAGCAAATGCACTTTCATCAAGATGGATGGATGGATGGATGCTCTGGTGATTCACCAGTGGTGAAAGGATACGTAGATGAATGAGTGGGTGAAAAGTTACTGGAGAGTATGTCCGAAAGGATGAGTGAACGTATACATGAATGGATGAAGGCTCCATATGACAGACAACTGAATCGATGATTTTCTAGTGATATGATGCATGGATGGATGGGAGGATGGATGAGTGATTGGGAGAGTCTCTAGAAGGATGGATGGATGTATGTATGAACAGATGTATGTAGTGAATGATGGAAACATGAATGAACTACTGGGGGATGATTCAGTGAATAATGAATGGGTTGAATGCCCTCAGTCGTCTGGACTCGCTCGCTACACAAAAATGAATCCCCAACTTTTACGCCACACCACTTTGAAATGTAACCAGCTGCCACTACTGCTGACCAAAAGTCCCTCCATGTGTGCATATTATGCATGATTTTTTTTTAAAAAGCAATAGTCTGGCAATACAGATAAAGTTGTATCTAAGGCCAGACCGAATAACTAGCGACACTTTGCATTATACAACCTACCAGACATTTCTTCTTATATGAATAAAATTATCGAAAAGGAAGTAACGAAGCAAGAACACCTAAAAACATCAGTCGACTTTATTACCAATTTGATTTAGATATCAAAGAGACACTGAAACTACTTTGACGACCCAAAGGAGCTAATAGCCAGGCTGAATGAAGACAAGCAAGCTGCTGTCATCTTACTTATTCTCAGTGCCCTAGGATACCATGAACATTAACATTCTGATCAAAAAGTTGATTGAGCGGGTTGGAGTGCCAGACACCGCATTACAGTGGATGCAATCCTACCTGTCCGACTGGAGACATCAGGTAGGGACTGGCCCTTTAATATTGGCCAGTCGCAAAGTAGCATGAAGCATTCTCCAACATTAACCCTTGTCACCGCTATTGTGCAATATCACCAATATACAGTATACTTTTTAAAAGTAGGCTAATCAAATGCTGACCATGTTCCACCAGGGAATTTTTTTTAGATAATTCAAATATAAGTAAGTACCGATAGAAAATCTACCGGTGGATGAAGGAGGATTCTCTTTTTTAAACTGATCAAATCTGAGCTTCATTTGCTGTGAATGGTAACAGCCTCTTCTATCTCAAACCCCTCTATTTTTCATCTGGGTGCACTTCTAAACATCTCATTGCAAACAGAAAGTCCAGAGATCTTCGTCATAAGGATCTTTCCCCTGGCCTCAGCTGAGTTCAGTAGTGAAAAGCATCAGTCTTCAGTTTTCCACGTTCTTCATAATCCCCGCCCGCCTCTTCGATTACAACAAAGGTTGAAACAAACTAAAACACTGGTTATAGCTTCTGCTTACTTCCTCTGTATTATCTTTTCTGATTTACCAAAGAGAGAGACTGACAACGGTGCACTTTCATGCAGAAAGACTATGCCATATCCTCCAAAAACAAGACCATGTTAACCCAACTCTGAAGGCACTCCATCCTGCAGGAGAAATCAAGGTGATATCCAAGGTGCTTGTGCCATGAATAAACCATACTGGGGTAATGGTCCAAAACCTAACTCCACATTTAAAGAGTACCAGAGCACCTAGGGGCATATATATTCACAAGAAAATGTAGGAGCGTGTAGCTGAGCCAAATTACACAGCGCCGCGCTCCAACATTTTCTAAACGCACAGATGAGCCATATTCACAAGAATACAGCGCACCCATGTGTTTCCCCCGAGCAAAGGCTGAAAAAAGCTGCCTAGCACCTGTGCAGGCACACAACTGCCATGTTGCAAGGGTGCCTGCACTGCAGGGATGAATGTTTATGTGCAGGAAGGGACACCTTCCTGCACATAAACAATCAATAATGGCAATTTGCACCTTCTATGTGTGCTGAGGAGAGATTAATAATTTCTCCTCGCTGCGCCATTCTAACACCTGGTTTTCCATGGCGTTAGCTTTTGGTTCTGCCTCAGCCTTGTAAATCTGGGACAGCGTCAAAAAGCAATGGGTGTTGTGGTGGAACGCCCACAGCAACACCCATTGCACGCCCCTTTGCCGCAGAGGACTGTGGCGGAAAGGGGCATATTTACAACGTGGCGTCAAGCAACGCAAAGTGGTTTAGCGCCACCTTGTAAATCTGAAAAATGGCGTTGCGCCACCGGAGCGTCAAAAAAAGTTATGCTCTGGTGGCGTTGAGGGCTTGTAAATATGCACCCCCCCCAGTTCCATCAATGCAAACTTCATTAGTCATCAACATTTCACAAGAGTGGTTTGCAAAGTTGCCCCAGATATCAAGGCCCAACACTACTGATGTGGTTGTTGTAATGCTGGGTTGCTTTAGCTTTGTCTATTGACAGGGCATCCTTTCTTATTTCTAGGTGCCCTGAGTTGTTACTTCACACCAGGCAGGTGGTGTTGATCAGGGCCGGACTGGGAACCAAAACCGGCCCTGGCAAAGTGCTCGGCTGCCCCCCCCGGGGTGTTGGGGGTGCCGCCGCGCTGTTTACCACGGCCGTTTTCGGACAATTTCGTTACAGCGGCCGATATTGCAGCTATGCTGCAAAAACGGCCCTGTAACAAAATCGGCCCCCAGGGGCCCAAAACCGGCCCCCATCCCTGGCAACCCACCGGGGAAATGCCCGGTGCCCGCTATGGCCAGTCCGGCCCTGGTGTTGATTCAGTTTGTACATAGTCTGCAGGAATGGGTGATTTATGCGATTTCTTTGAACTGTCGATCGGTTTAATGTAATACAATCTTTGATATGATGGTCCGGTTTGCCTTTCAGCTACCCTATTGCAATCCGTTCTGCATGTTTGGGTCAGTGTGTTCGTGTGTTCGTGCCACAGGTCGCTATTGTTTATTGTTTTACTGTGGTATCCAGTTCATCCTGACAACCAGAAGAGCTGCAATGCTTTTGCAATTCATGAATTCATCTTGTAGTGCATTGCAGTGGTGCCAATAAATTAGGTGGTAAGGCTTGCGGTTTATCGTGTTTCTACACAAGGCTTGGGTTATGGTAATGTGGTGCTTCGGTGCTCGGTACTGTTTCGTTTTCAATGATGTGAGTAGTGATTGTTTTCCTATAGCTTTTGGGCAAACTGCTTCCAGTTACTTTCTCACAAAGTTTGATTTTCTCAGTACGTTCTATAATGTTTGAAGAAAATAGACCAATTCGCTCACCTTGCAGCATTTTCTTTTATTTATTTTGCTACATTTGCGAGGTTTTTGTGATTTCTCCATCTGTCAGTAAATGCGCAAACAGCCTGAATCCTTAAGTGCTTTCAAACAGGTGATGCCTGAATACAAAATAGCAGTGGTTCATTTTTCATAACCCCAGGAGTAATCAGTATAGCTGCATACCCATGGTCATGTAGCTCAGAAAATGCGCATTACTGCAGTTAAAGCAGCGGGGCACCCAGAATAAATTGACAAAAATATTACAAATCTATGCGGTAGGATGGAAGTGCCTTGTAAATATGGAGTCAAGAGGCAGAATGAGCGTCACATGTCTTTTCATCCTTTGCATGCAAAAGACAAGGCAGGAAAGTCTATTTGCAGCCTTTGCGCTCTATACTGTACCTATCTGGATTTTGATGCATGTCCTACAGACTTTTTCTGCTCACAAATAGGGAGCTCTTACCTTAGGACCACTCTGAATTCAAGAAGGTTTTCTACACAGAGCTCGGTTATTTCTATCTTAGAAGAGATATAACAAGTAAAATAAACCTGTAATTGCCCCGCGTTTCTAAAGAGTATTACTACCTTCTCACAGAAAATAATGGTGGCAGGGACTTAAAATAGAAACCAAGAGGAAATATCAGTAAAATTAAAATAATATATTTTGAGTTTTTAAAAATGCATAGAAAGTTTTGGTCTCAAAAAAGCACGCATTTTCATAGTACTCCCTTGCTCTGAAGGGAACTGCTTTGTGTGTGGATGTGCTCCTTGTGAAAGGGCAGCAAGCCGTAACTCATACTGAAATCATCCAATGACTGAATAGGGCTGACACATTGCCTCTTGATGCAAGCAGGAATGGGTGAAAGAAAATGTGAATGACACAACCACAGACTAATGGATGAATTCTGACTGAAACCCCTATAAGTAACTATGTTATAAACATAATTTTAGTAAAATCAAAAGGTCTTGGCTAACACAGCCTTAAAGAGCCAATCAGTGCGCATTGGCTGCCAGCCTCTTTCCTTTGGGAAAGAAAGAAAGAAAGAAAGAAAGAAAGAAAGAAAGAAAGAAAGAAGAAAAAAAGAAAGAAAGACAGGAGAAAGTAAGGCACAAAAAGAAGGAAAGACGAAGGACAAAAAGAAAAAGGAAAGAAAGAATGGAAAACAAAAAAGAAAGAAGGAAAGATATAATGTAAAGGAGGAAAGAAAGAAGCAAAGGAAGAAAAAAGTAAGAATAAACAAACAAAAGAAAAAAAGAATAAACAAACAAGCAAACAAAAAGGAATGAAGAAAAAAGGAAATGAAAGAAAGAAGGAAAGATGAAAGGAAAGGAGGAAAGAAAAAAGGAATAAGCGACAGACAGGATTGCAAGGATTGAGCACCCGTGTGAGCTTATATTCAGAGTTCATATGAGTTACTGGTATGCTGTGAAAAAGCAGCTGTCATATAAACAATGACCACTTTAAAAGGAAGTTACAGCATCATTGGCAGGAGACAGTAACTGTTCCCTGTGCTCACATCTGGTAGAAAGCGTCCTGATATCACATCAGGCTTGTTAGACTTTTCCGCCTTAGGGTGGTCTTCTCCGAAACCTTTTGCCTTCAGCGCTCCTATTTTTCTGAATTCATTTTTGTTGGCCTTAGGACAATGTGCTCTTTATCACTGCTAACCAATGCTAAAGTGCTTATGCTCACTCCCTAAAACATGGTAAAATTGGCTTACATCTGATTGGCATATTTAATTTACTTGTAAGTCCCCAAGGAAGTGGTATACCATATACCCAGGGCAGGTAACTTAAATGCTACTAGTTGGCCTGCAGCACTCATTGTGTTACTCACTTATATAGCTCCTTAAAACATGTCCCATGTCTACCATTGCAGTCTATATGCAGTTTAAAACTGCCAATTCCACTTGGCAAAATAACCATTTGTCAGTCCTAAAACCACCCTTTTAATATATATGTCACCCCTAAAAATGGCTTAAACAGCCCAAAGAAGACACACAGATGATGGATGGAATGCAGAATAAATCAAACATTCACCCCCAGTCAAGAGATCGGGGTTAAATCCATCGTTCTTTTGCTCATCATACCACCCCAGTTTAAACCCAGCCATATGCAAATCAGTCTTGACCCTGTGCCTCAAGGGAACAATCCAGCCCGAACTGCCAAGCCAGGTCCTCCCTGGCCAGGAAACAAGCATCCTTGGACCGGTTTCGGGGCATCACCCCGTGCCCAGTCGACCTATTGTATTCAACCTGCGCTCCATCGCGGTCGGCCATAATTTTCAACTTTGCCCCAGTTACAGGCACTATTTTCCACTTTAAGCTTTAAAACTTTTTAACTCCATTTCTACTGATTGGATTTTGTCATTTTGGTGTAAAATAATTTATTAAAATGTACTCTATTTTTTTAAATTGGTGTGGGATTGTGCTTGTTTTGTGTTTTCACTTTATTATTGTTTAAGTGCTGCATAAATACCTTACACATTGCCTCTAAGTTAAGCCTGGCTCCTTTTCTGCCAAGCTACCAGAGGGTTAAGCACAGGTTTATTTAGTAACTTTTTGTCGTCCACTCTGACTAGGATTGCGGCTCTTGTTTGAGTAGGATGTCACCCTCCTTAACCAACAACCCCATTTCTCACAAAGCTCTACAAACAAAGGCAACACTTGTAATAATAAAGTAATAATAAAGTAAAAACAAAAATAAAGGGAACTATCTCGTGTGCGGATCTGCTCCTTATGATAGGGCTAAATGCAGTCACTCAAAGTGAAGTTATCTAGTGGTTGAAGTAGATTGACCCATTGTCCCATGCTGCATGCTGCACTGGGCGGAAGCAAAATCTGAATGACACAAAAACAGACCAATGGATGAAGAGCAATAGCTGAAAGCCTCTTTAAGTATATTATTAAAATAATTTTTGAAAAACAACACGTCTTGGCTAACACCAGCCAATAAAGTTAAGCAGAATCTTTGGAATGGCAATTCCTTATTTTAAATAAGCACAGAGGTAGAGCCTCATAGCACTCATATTTAATAATGCATCTGTTAACTACGTCATCAGAGATTTCTCTTAAGCATGTCCAAGTTTCTATTTAGTAGTCCATCCATGTTCAGGAATTTGACCTGGCATCTCTTGAAAGATTAACAAATAATGTTTTGGTGTTGCTTTACATGGAATTGAAACTAATCGTTTTGTGGCCCCTTTATGGTACAGTGACCAACCTATCTTTATGTGTAATCTTATAAACAGTGTTTAAACCACTCATCTGGATACTATGACACAGAGGGGTCGATTCCGATTCGGGCCGGAAAACGTACCGACCGACTCGGAGCCGGAATTCATTCCGACCGACACGTACCGGTGCAGCCCGACCCGCAAAGTACGATGAGAAGCGTGCAAAACCCGACCGACTCGTACGGAACACAAGCCGAACGACCGAGCCGCGCGGAAAACAGCAATCCGGCCGGAAAACCACGCGAATCGAACCGACCGACACGCACCCGGAACAATCCCGAACGAAACGTACCCGCGAACTCCTACCCGCCAAGTACGATGCAACGCGTGGAAAACACGACCGAGTCGCACGGAGGACAAGCCGTACGACCGACACGCATACAAAACTGCGAGCCGAAGCAACCCAAAACACCGCGACCGACGCGTACGCAGCATAGAAAACAGCACAAACACAGCGTGAACGACTCGGAGAAGCTCGTATGAGACAACTGCAGGGTCCGACTCAGTCACAAGAACGTCTCCTACATGCACAAAAAGTACAAAGGGAAAACACACAAAAAAAGGCCAAACAAGCAATTACAAAGCCAATAAATACTGGGGGGGGGCAGGGAACAAAGACACACCCACAACTCCACCCATATAAAGGACACAAATCCCTACCATGATCCTTTGCAAATTCAAATTACCTGCCAGCACTGAACAGACAGCAACCACACACCCACAGCTCATCCATCACACAAGCCACACACCATCAGCACCTCAACAAATAGCACCCTCACATACACCCAGCAAAACACACACTCACACACCCTCACCTGCACACCAACACACACATCACTCACCATCACCACCCATCACCATGCCCCCAAAGAAGAATCATAAGTTCCTAGATAGTGAATTGGAAGTCCTGGTAGATGAGATCCTCAGGGTAGAGCCACAGCTGTTTGGTACACTGGTCCAACAGACCCCCATGTCGCAGAAAACCAAGATGTGGGAGAGGATCGTCGACAGGGTGAACGCACAATCACCATGTTTGCGCACAAAGGTAGACATCCAGAACAGATGGTATGACGTGCGCAGGAGGGCCAGGGAGCTGTTGAAGAAGGACTACCTCTTGAGCCAACACACCGGCAGTGGCCCTCCTGCCAAACCAGTATACCTCAGGCCCTGGGAGGAGAAGGTGCGGGCCATCCTACCACCAGTGAGCGTATATGGACTAGAAAACATCCCAGAGCCTGGTGAGTACACAACCAATATACCCAATATTGTGTGACAATACACACACATCACTGTCAAGGGGAGAGTCAAACCATGCACCCTTAGCAAATACACAGCAACCAGAACAGAATCATCCCAAAATGTGTATGTCAGTCAGATAAACACAACACATGCCATCTCATAGTGATATGTAACTGTGTCATCACATGTACAAACACAACTACAACTACAGCTAGGCAGTGGCACAAATATAACTAACAAACACATCCAGACATGTAGCCACCACTACACACCACCTCACAGTGAAGCCCACTGAAAGGAAGGAATTCTATGTATGCTGGGCAAGTCAGTGTAGCCAATAGCATCATGGGAGTCGTAGTCACAGATATTGCCCACCCTCACAATGCGCACATCAACACCACCATGAACCATGCTCACATCACAGGGAGTGGAAAACAACTGACAAGATGGCTGACACCTGCTACTGCTGTGGGGAGCACAAGGTCCTGCTGGCAACTGTGCACCAACCAACAGCAGGACACCACTGACTGACATCCTGAAAGACAACTTGCACTCCCTGCAACGGAAGCACGTTCCATGGTGGAAAATCTGGCTGGGTGGGAAGGAGGACTGACAGCACTGACCATAGTTACCAGCAGCTCCACTCACACACACCCCTAACACAAACACCACACAACTCACCTGGGAGAATGCATTGCCTCACACTCCAATCAAAAATCCCACAAAGAACCACACCCCTGGGTCATGCTGAGTGAAGCACAGGGACACACATGGGACTTGTAGCAAAATTAACCCCAGGATAACACTGTCAGCCATCTTGTCAGCACAGGCACACAACCCCACAGGGAAGCAGAGTCAAAAAGAAGGAAGCATGGGCATGCTGGGAAGAGGTGTGGAGGCAATAGCATGATGGGAGTGATAGTCACAGCTCAACATCCCCCACCCACATGGCCCAGCAAGCTCACACTCAAGCATGCACACCTCACAGAGAGTAGAAAGCCCCATCAAAGATGTCTGACACTGGTGCTCTGTTGTGGGGAGCACAAGGCCATGCTGGGAACTGGCCACCAACCAACAGCAGGACACCACTGTCAGCCATCTTGCCATTGCTCTCACACTCACACACAGTGAAGTCCACCCAAAAGCAAGTAAGTATGGGCATGAGGGAAGTGGGGTGGAAGCAATAGCATGATGGGAGTGGTAGTCACAGATATTGGTCACCCCCACAACTGTCCCATCAACAACACCCTGAACCATGCGCACATCACAGGGAGTGGAAAAGAACTGACAAGATGGCTGACACTGGGTACTGCTGTGGGGAGCACAAGGCCCTGCTGGCAACTGTGCACCAACCAACAGCAGGACACCACTGACTGACATCCTGAAAGACAACTTGCACTCCCTGCAATGGAAGCACGTTCCATGGTGGGATATCTGGCTGGGTGGGAAGAAGGACTGACAGCCCTGGCCATAGTTACCAGCAGCGTTTCTCACACACACCCCTAACACAAACTCCACATAACTCACCTGGGAGAATGCATTGCCTCACACTCCAATCAAATATCCCACAAAGAACCACAACCCTGGGTCATGCTGAGTGAAGCACAGGGACACACATGGGACTTGTAGCAAAACTAACCCCAGGATAACACTGTCAGCCATCTTGTCAGCACAGGCACACAACCCCACAGGGGAGCAGAGTCAAAAGGAAGGAAGCATGGGCATGCTGGGAAGGGGGGTGGAGGCAATAGCATGATGGGAGTGGTAGTCACAGCTCAACATCCCCCACCCACATGGCCCAGCAAGCTCACACTCAAGCATGCACACCTCACAGTTAGTGAAAAGCCACTGCAAAGATGGCTGACACTGGTGCTCAGTTGTGGGGAGCACAAGGCCCTGCTGGGAACTGGGCACCAACAAACAACAGGACACCACTGTCAGCCATCTTGCCATTGCTGTCACACTCACACACAGTGAAGTCCACTCAAAAGGAAGGAAGTATGGGCATGCTGGGAAGTGGGGTGGAGGCAATAGCATGATGGGAGTGGTAGTCACAGATATTGGTCACCCCCACAACTGTCCCATCAACACCACCCTGAACCATGCGCACATCACAGGGAGTGGAAAAGAACTCACAAGATGGCTGACACTGGGTACTGCTGTGGGGAGCACAAGGCCCTGCTGGCAACCTTGCACCAACCAACAGCAGGACACCACTGACTGACATCCTGAAAGACAACTTGCACTCCCTGCAATGGAAGCACGTTCCATGGTGGAATATCTGGCTGGGTGGGAAGGAGGGCCGGATGTCAACCAAATACAACCAATGGAGACCATGTACACACCCCAACATTCACATAGAAATGCCCAAATAATGCAGGACAATGTGCTACACCAATATCAACCTCTGACAATTTAGGACAATGCAATGTACAGGCCCGCATCCAGAGGCACAGTCACAACTGTCAGGTGTGTCAACCATTGATGCCTGCAGAAACATAACATACATTGTGTGTGTCTCCCAAAAACAGGTGATGATGGGGACACAGCAGCAGACGCTGAGGAGTCCCCGTCCCAGGCTCAAGAGGATACGGAGCTCACTGGTGTGGAACAGCCTCTGCCCTCCTCGGATGAAGAAGACCTACCTGGCACCTCCGGAGCAAGTCATCATGCAGCACCAGCAGGACCACCAGCTGCACCCCCTGCACCCACCCCTCCAACGACTGTCAACACACATACCACCCCTGCCGACATGGACAGACCAAGGAGCACCACCACCACCAGCACAGGGACCCCGGACCAACGTGGGGCCATGGACACCAACACCACCAACAACCCCCAAGGGGGCCCAGGGTCACCTGTGCGTGCCACCTCAGGTACTGCACGTGTCACCAGGGGTGGTGGGAGGGGTGGGAGACATAGGTCGCTGATCGCAGAGGGGTCTGGACTGCATGATGACCCACAACTGGTACGCATAGCCGATGCGTACCAGTCCAGCACCGGAGAGCTCAGCCAGGTAGTGGGGCTCCTCAGGGACATTAAACAGCAGCAGGCTGCCCATCATGCCCGCTTGGACTTACACATGTCCCGCGTGGAGTCCAAGTGGGACACACTGCAAGAGATGACGGCGGTGCATAGGGACATATTACAATGCCTCCGCCAGATGAGCAGCAACCAGTCAACACCTCCCTGTGTGCCCACAACATCTGGTGCTGAAACAACTGCAACTGCCACAGGGAGGGAGGATGACTCTGGCGGAGAGTCCCCTGCACCGCAGCAGCCTGCACTTGAGGGTCCCCCCCAAAGAAGAGGGGTCGTCCGAGGAGGGGCAACTGAGAGGCCGATGGCCATGTGCAACACCCAGGAAGCCAAAACCTGTTCTGGATAATCACCTTTGTGCGCAAACTGTTCACCCTGTTGACTGCAACACAACTCCCCCACATGACATGGGGAGTACAAGTTGGACCAATGTCTCAGATGACTGTGGACTTTATACAGGACATTTCTGCTACCAGGACTTCCAATTCATCTAGGAACTTTGGATTGCAATCAAAATGTACAGCACCCACCATCCTGTGCACTATTCACACACATGTATGACAATAAACACACTAATACACCATACCTGCCTTGTCATGATTCCAACGTGGTTTCTGTCATGGAGATGATGACCAGCGAAATTACACTGTGCATGCTAACTGCTACAGCAAGTACAACACAGGCATGTGAGTCATGGCAACGTGACACATATGAGGGAGACACACCACCAGGGCTACACAACAAATACACACCTAGGCCATCTGACTCATTGCCTACACTGATGTTGCCAGGAAATACGGTGCAATGCACAGACACAACACCTATTCATAGTCTTTGTCAACTAGCCCACTGGTGCAGTAAGCAAATGTCAGTCAGATGTGTGACCACAGACAACGCACATCACAAAGTGAAGCACAGGTTTATTACACATTTGCAACATGTTGTAACCACTACAGATGCAAGGTAATCCCACCTGGCAGCGGGCACACAGTCAACAAGTGTAGAAGGAAGGAAGTCCATGGGTGTGGCGCACATCACCTGTAGGGACACGACAGCTACCACCCTGGAAGTCGAATCACGGTGTCGGGGATCACAGTTGACCAAACGACTCTGAAAGTACCCTGTGAAGGACAGAAATGACACACAGTCAAAAGCACTGAAGAACAGGACAGAACTGCAATACTCATGCCCAATACATGTCACAAGATACCCACCCAGAACCAAGTTAGCATGTCAACACTGTTGGGGAGTACAGACTACCTGTAAGGACACATCGCTACACGCATACAGTCATGTAGCCCATGGACACACTCAAACAGCACCAGAGCACCACCAACACATATCATGCAAACTCACATCATTGACATGACATCTCTGGATACTCACATTCAGCTGAAGAAGTTGGTGATGAGCTGTGTGCGGACATCACCATCATCATCATCATCATCACTGGCATCGTGGTCCAGGCCAGGATCCTCCACAGGTGGCGGATGTTGGTCATCGTCATCCAGGATGAGAGGCAACTCCTTCCGCACTGCCAGGTTGTGTAGCATGCAGCAGACGATGACAATAATGCACACCTTTGCTGGGGCATATGGGAGGGCCCCTCCTGTCTTGTCCAGGCAGCGGAAGCGGCTCTTCGGGAGACCAAATGTCCGCTCAATCACTCTCCTTGTCCGACCATGTGCCTCATTGTAGCGCATCTGGGCTGGTGTCACAGGGTTCCTGAGGGGCGTCAGCAACCACGGCATGTTGGGGTATCCGGAGTCACCTACATACAGACAATTGCACATTAGCTGAGTTGGAAAAGAGGGTGGAACACTACATTGCAGAACACACACAATGGTACAAAGTCAGTACACACCAACAAGCCAGGCACGCTGGTTCCGCATCTGTGACATCATCCTCGGGATGCGACTACTCCTCATCACGTAGGCATCGTGTGCAGAACCGGGGAAATGGGCACACATGTGTGAGATGCTCATATCTGCAAGACAGACCACCAGTGCATTGACCGAGTGGTAGTGTTTGGGGTTCCTGTATGCCTGCTCTTGGGCCTGTGGTGGTACCAAAGCCACATGTGTCCCATCAATGGAGCCAATGACATGCGGCATCCTCCCCAGGGCATAGAAGTCACTCTTCACGTCAGTGAGTTGTTGGAGTCTAGGGAAATAGATGTACTGGTTCAGGTATATCAACATAGCCTCCAAAACATCGCGGAGCACACGGCTGAACATGGTCTGTGACATCCCACCAGCAGTCGCCACAGTGTGTTGAAAGGTACCGGTGGCAAAGAAGTGTAGGGCTGCCATCACCTTCACCTTGGGGGTCAGCGCTGTAGGGTATGTCCGGCCAGCTTGCAAATGTGGGGCCAACCGCACCGTCAATACCTCAATCAGCGGCCTGGTGAAGCGGTACCATCGGATGCAAGGTCAGGGAATGGTCTATGGACAGCTGGTGCCCTGCAGTGCATAGGTGAAGAAAGAAAGATTGTCAGTCACCCCACATATGTGGCATTGAACACACTCAATATCACATGATACATCATTATGAGGCACAAGTACATGATGTGTGCAGTTCCGTAAGGACCTGTATGGCACATACATGGCCAACATCTAACATCACAGTTCAACAAGTGGCATCAATAAGTCCCAGCTTGTGCCATGGGATATCATGAGGCCGTGTCACAGTTCCCATCTCCTGCTGCCACGTTCCAAACACACCCCACAGTGACATGTGAGGACAGATGTGCCCCAGGCATCACAGCTCAACGACAGGTAGATTCCCAGGGACCCTGTATTGCCACATGGACACTGGCATGACATGGTGTATCATGAATACACCACAGCAAAACAACCATGACCCCCACAGGTAGTGGTCCCTGTTGCCTCGGCAGGACAGACATGGACGTCTGTGACACACACACGCACAACATCAAAGTCCATGCACAAACAACGTGGATGTGGAGACTGTCTCCCATTGTGCACATGAAATCAGAGACATTGTAAACACAACCTGCACACAGACTGTGGAGGACCATCACTATTGTGCCAATGGGTCACCCTGGGATAAACATACCGTCCCACATGGGACTCAGGGGGTATGTGACATGACATACACATACACCACCGTGAAATGTGACCATGCCACATGCTCAGAAATGAACAGTTGCACAACACAGTGGTCATGTACACGAAACACCAAGGATTCTGTCCCCATGAACACGTGCACAGCCTGGGAGTGGCTGCCCCCAAGTGACACCCACAGAACAACATGTTCACCCCCAAACACGGAATAGGTAATGCAGCCTTACATGCCTTAGGATACAGTTTGGACAGGCTGTGGTGTTGTAGGTGTGCCCCTCACTCTCTGGGAAGTATATGTGGCTGGCATATGTTCACCTGTGACAGGCATGGTGACATATGCCAGTGACTTGTACAGGGATGCGTTGGACAGCAATGGACCGAACGGTGCGCACACATTGGCCATTGCATTCAATGTGTGCTGGTACGCGTTGTATTCGCAATACGCGTTGGACAGCAATGGACCGATCGGTGCGCACACATTGGCCATTGCATTCAATGTGTGCTGGTACGCGTTGTATTCGCAATACGCGTTGGACAGCAATGGACCGATCGGTGCGCACACATTGGCCATTGCATTCAATGTGTGCTGGTATGCGTTGTATTCGCAATACGCGTTGGACAGCAATGGACCGATCGGTGCGCACACATTGGCCATTGCATTCAATGTGTGCGGGTACGCGTTGTATCCTGGGTACGCATTGGACAGCAATGGACCGATCGGTGTGCCCGGCCGGCCCATTGCATTCAATGTGTGCGGGTACGCGTTGTATCACGGGTACGCGTTGAACAGCAATGGACCGATCGGTGTGCCCGGCCGGCCCATTGCATTCAATGTGTGCGGGTACGCGTTGTATCCTGGGTACGCGTTGAACAGCAATGGACCGATCGGTGTTACAGGTCTCCCATATGTCCAATCGGTACGACCTGGACAGATAAGGGTTCAGATGATGTGGTGTGTGGGGGATGTACATGTGCACTTGTTCAGCTCCAGGACTTGCATTCCCCATGACCTACTATTGTGACACAGTGCAGAGTGTTGTTGTCTGGCTGCCCTGCCCATGTGACTGGAGACAGTGATGTATGACTTAGCAGGCATGCCTGTGCCATGGCATGTGACTTCCTATGAGTGATCCTGCAGGGGAGTGACATGTGCTACATGCACACCATTGTGGCAATGGCTATCAGGACATGGGTGCATCATGGTGTCTGTCGCTGGTATACAACACATGCATTTCCTATTTGACTCTGGGCATCCCTTTCATCCGGACACCTGTACTGACTCAGTGGCAAGAGTTGTGATGTGTGCATGTTCACATGCTTCACCTTGTTCTCTGCACTGTCCAACTACTGTGTAGGTGGTGCATGTGTCCACACTGGGGTATTGCCATCCAACAGACACCAGACAGATGGGTGCAAGGCCAGGTGGGATGTGAGTGCCATGGTTGACCATCAGACTGACAATTGGCTTCTCCTGTTCTGTTTGGGCACTTTTAGCAATGTTCAACTAAGGATGCCAGGGCTTGCTCTGTAATGTGCTGTACTTACTGTGGTGTGTGCGTTCGGTGCAGGTGACTGATGTCTGTCTGTTTCCCTATTGTTTGCAGATACATCCACGGCCACAGGAGGGGACAGCTCCACGGACCAGGAGGAGCCGCAGAGCCAGACTGGGTCAGCAGCCGAGGAGTGGTCGGAGGGACCCAGTGGCATGGAGGGCGAGGGGAACCACACCGAGGAGTCCTCAGCACCATCCACCTCAGCTGAGGACCACAGCAGCTCGGAGGATGACTCCCTTATGGAGGCGGGTGTCAGCAGCCACCACACCCCAGCTAGTGTTGCTGTCCCCGCCACCACCACCACCACCACCGCCCTCCCATCGGCTCCCATTCCCGAGGTCCGTGGAGGCTCCCATGTTCGGGAGCGTGTCTCCTTCGGGCCAGGCACCGCACCCCCTGCCCCTGTGTCCCCTGCTGCCCTGAGTGAGGAGTCTGTGTACCTCCTTCGCCAGCTCCATGTAGGGCAGACAGCGATGCTGAGTGTCCTCCATGCACACACCACTCTGTTGACTCAGCTGGTGTCGTTCATGGAGGGCATCTCATCGGGCATGTATGCCCTACAGAGGAGCAAAAGCTACATGGACTCCTCCCTGACGGCAGCAGTGTCCCTCCTCCGACAGTCCCTCACCCCTCCTGCCTCTGCCCCATCCACACTCCCCAGCACCTTACCTGTCCCAAGCACACACACACCGGCACAGGCACACACCAGCACAGACACGAGCAGCACACAGACACACACGCCACAAACAAGACGCACACGCACGCACAGTCAGGGGACTGAAACCACACTCACAGGGGATGGGGCCCAGGCACACACACACGCATCCACGAGCACTGCGCAGTCCTCAGTTGCCTCTCCCTCCAAAGCCCCCTCCCTTGCCTCACCTGCAACCCCAAAGACACAGCGGCTCTTCCTCAGTGACCTCGGCCTCTTCCCCTCCGATCCAGCTGATACAGCATTCAGGGGAAGAGGAAGCCCACCCACACGGAGCGGAGTGCCCCTCGCCCCCGGACACCCTCCCCCAGGCGCAGACTGACTGACGCCCCCATCCGCAAGTCCCCCGGACCCGGAAGAGCAAGACCCCGCCGCCGCCCTGCAGCTCAGGCACCAAGTCTCCTTCCTCCATCCCTCAGGCCCCCACTCCACAGGTGCCCCCACCACACCCTGCCCCAGGTTCCCCCACCCACAGATACACCATCCCCAAATGGATCAGGCCTTCTCCCCCTGTCACTTGCTCTTCCGGCCCCACCCCCCCCCGCTGCGCTTGTCTGTGCCACTAGTGTGGTGATGGTGTCCTCCCCCTCTGTCCTGCCCACCTTACCTGATCCCCATTCTTCTCCCCTGGAGGTAGGCACTGCAGTGGAGTCCACTACCACCCTGTCTGACTTGGGCACTGCAGTGGGGAACCTGTCCACTCCATCTGCACGGTCCACTGCAGTCGTGCCGGCACCCACACCATCTGAGTCATGCCCCCAGTTGTGCCGGCACACACCATGTCAGACACCTCCACTGCAGTTATCAGTGGCTCTCCAGCACCCACCACCCCTTCCCTGCCTCCTTCTGGTGAGCCCTGATCCTGTCCCTGCGGTGCCTGGCCTGCCCCCCCATATGCCCCTCCGAGGGGATTGTCCCTGGTTTTTATCAGTGCAGGCATGCGTAGGGTGACATCTGCCACTGTCACCCTGTTTTGACTTTCATGATGGACTGGCCATTGGCCTTTGTTTATTTGTTACATGACTTCAACTTTTGAACCCACATATGCTGAATAAAGCAACTTTCTGTTCTCTAGTGCTTTTGCTTCTGATGTACATGATGTTGATGATGCTAACCATGCCCTTGCTGCAGTGATGGTGATATTTGGTCTCATGAAAATGAAGTGTTACTGTGCAGGAACCCATGTGGTCCAGGGGGAATGTGTCCTATCCTGTGGTGTATCCATGTCATCCTTAGCAGCATCTGAGGGTGTCATGTTTTCAATATTTGGCAATGGGATTTCCTACTTACATTAGCAATGTCACATCTGTGGCTTCCACCCCTGCACATCTGTTGTGCTTGCCATTGTTCAATTAGTCTACTTCCCTGACCGTGTGACCATCTCCACTGGACATGCAGGTTTGGGCATCAATGGGGAAGGACTCATCTGTGTTGTCAGTGCAACTTGCTATACATGTGTGTTGGATCTGTGCTGATGATTTCGTTGACACTCCCATGACCAGGTTGATGTGACGGGAGCCTTCATTTGGTGCTAATTGTTGACTGTGTGACCAAGTGTTCTGCTGACATGATGGAGCCCTACTGAGGCGACATATGGCACAGCTTTCCTCACACAGGAGTGGAGTCCCCTCATGGCAGTGTGTACTCCTGTGACATCGCCTGCGCCCAAGGTGTGTGTTGTATGAGCATGTCTGTGTGTTCACTTCCATTTTGCTGTGCATGCTGGGATCCCTAGTGATGTTCCTGTTTGTGATGCTTGCTGAGTTGACCTATGTTCCCCCAAAGTCTTCTCCCTGGGTTCTCTGTGATGTGGGTGCATGGCACATTACTGGTCATCAGGGTGTCACCCATAGGTGTGTTTGCTGTCAGGGCTGAGTTTGTGGGCAGACGCAGATGGGTCACAGTCAGGATTCCCCTTGGCACTTGTTGTTTACACCTGTCATGTGATTTCCGGTTTGTGTTAGCTTTCATTGGTTGTGACACGTTGTGTGTGTGACTGCTGGCACTCCTCAGGGTCAGGGCTGCAATGTTGGTAGTTGTCTATGTGTGTTCTTTGTGGGTGACCTTGGCTTCTTCATTGGTGTGTGACTGTGGCTGGGATCCCATTGGTTGGTGTGGTATTGCCGTCATGTCCATGTACAGCGTAGTGTGCAGTGTGTCAGACATTCAGGAGTCTTGTTGAGTGGCCATGTGTGATGTGTTTCTGCACCTTGGTTCCCACCACCCCCCTGGGATTGTCATGGGTGCATGTGCAATGTCACCAGTGCATGTGAGCTTCACTGCTGCACATTGTTGGAGGTCGAGGTGTGTGGTGTTGAGTGTGTGCAGATGAGAGTTGTTGCCCGGCTAGACCCCTGCCTCCATGTTGGCCTTGGCTTACTGGCCGTGCTGATTGATTTGTGCTTGTGTAGGTGTGATGGTAGTTTGTTGCTCAGGACACATGACTGTGGTTCACAGTGTGAACGACATCTAGCTTTGTCATCACAGTGGGATTGTAATGCAGCCCAGGGTCACCACATTGTGGGGGCCCTGGGGGTAGTGCTGTGGTGTCTCTGTGTCTTGCTGTGTCAGTTGCTGTTCCTACATGCTTGTGTGACATGTGTGATTTGTGCTCCCTCTCATCTGACAATGCCTGATTGCCCACATAGGGGATTTGGATCCATGAGTTACCTTTGTGTGGCACTGTATGCACATCTGTGTAATTGGTATTCAGGCCTCCTCATGTGTTGTGTGGTTGCCTGGGGACACTGGCACCACCCCCTCACCTGTTGTGTTTGATGTGCAGTGTGGGTCTGCCTGTTTGTGTTTGTGCATCTGCACCACTGCATTGGCATATCTTTAGTGTGCCATTGGCTGTATGTTGTTTGGTGGGTTTCCCCTGCTGTCCTGGGACTCCTAGGTCATCATTCAGCACAATGATCATTGTTTGTGTGTCCCATTGCTGCCATGGTATGGTATCTGTTCACCTCACATCTACAGTCTCCACAGGGTATCTGCATTTGTGTGCCCATTGGTGCAAATATGTGGGTCTGCATTCTGATGGTCACTTCTGTCATTGTGTCATTGATGAATGTTGACAGTGTCAGCCCCCATGGGTGATGTTTGTCTGCACATGGCCAAAGGTATGTCTTATTTGCACTGCACTGTTTGCCTCCCCCAATCTATGTTGCTATGGGACACAAGCACTACTTTGCCACTGATGTGTTTGTTGTTCTGTGACCAGGAATCATCCATGCAGTTTGGCAGTTGCAGCTTTTTCTTTGTCAACACTTACATTTTGGTCACTGTGATGATGGGGGTTTGGACCCCATTGCCACAATGTTCAAAATGTGCTTCAGCTATGGACCCCACACTTACATTTTGGTCACTGTGATGATGGGGGTTTGGACCCCATTGCCACAATGTTCAAAATGTGCTTCAGCTATGGACCCCACACTTACATTTTGGTCACTGTGATGATGGGGGTTTGGACCCCATTGCCACAATGTTCAAAATGTGCTTCAGCTATGGACCCCACACTTATATTTTGGTCACTGTGATGATGGGGGTTTGGACCCCATTGCCACAATGTTCAAAATGTGCTTCAGCTATGGACCCCACACTTACATTTTGGTCACTGTGATGATGGGGGTTTGGACCCCATTGCCACAATGTTCAAAATGTGCTTCAGCTATGGACCCCACACTTACATTTTGGTCACTGTGATGATGGGGGTTTGGACCCCATTGCCACAATGTTCAAGATGTGCTTCAGCTATGGACCCCACACTTACATTTTGGTCACTGTGATGATGGGGGTTTGGACCCCATTGCCACAATGTTCAAGATGTGCTTCAGCTATGGACCCCACACTTACATTTTGGTCACTGTGATGATGGGGGTTTGGACCCCATTGCCACAATGTTCAAGATGTGCTTCAGCTATGGACCCCACACTTACATTTTGGTCACTGTGATGATGGGGTTTTGGACCTCATTGCCACAATGGTCATGGCCTGCTTGCATTGTGGGGGCCACACACATTTATGTGTGGCACATGTGATAGGGGGTCACATTGTATGTTCAAAGTCATGTTCAGTGTTGTAGGCATTTGACACAGTCTACACACGCTTGTCATGGTGTTGGGGGGGATGTCTTTATGTTGCATTCTATATGTTGGTGTGTGCTTGTTGTGTCATGTATTAGCCATCCTGTGAGTGGGGGTGTTGTTGGTGGTAGGCATCCAGCCCCCATGGGTAGAGGTGGTAGTAGTGACAGGCATCCAGCCCCCCATGGGTAAGGGTGGTAGTAGTGGTAGGTATCTGGCACACCCTGGGTAGAGGTGGTAGTAGTGGTAGGCATCTGGCACACCCTGGGTAGAGGTGGTAGTAGTGGTAGGCATCTGGCACCCCCTGGGTAAGGGTGGTAGTAGTGGTAGGCATCTGGCACCCCCTGGGTAAGGGTGGTAGTAGTGACAGGCATCCAGCCCCCCATGGGTAGAGGTGGGAGTAGTGGTAGGCATCTGGCACCCCCTGGGTAGAGGTGGTAGTAGTGGTAGGCATCTGGCACACCCTGGGTAGAGGTGGTAGTAGGCATCTGGCACCCCCTGGGTAGGGGTGGTAGTAGTGACAGGCATCCAGCCCCCCATGGGTAGGGGTGGTAGTAGTGGTAGGCATCTGGCACTCCCTGGGTAGGGGTGTTAGTAGTGGTAGGCATCTGCACCCCCTGGGTGGAGGTGGTAGTAGTGGTAGGCATCTGGCACCCCCTGGGTAAGGGTGGTAGTAGTGGTAGGCATCTGGCACACCCTGGGTAAGGGTGGTAGTAGTGGTAGGCATCTGGCACACCCTGGGTAGAGGTGGTAGTAGTGGTAGGCATCTGGCACCCCCTGGGTAAGGGTGGTAGTAGTGGTAGGCATCTGGCACACCCTGGGTAGAGGTGGTAGTAGTGGTAGGCATCTGGCACCCCCTGGGTAGGGGTGGTAGTAGTGGTAGGGATCTGGCACCCCCTGGGTAGGGGTGTTAGTAGTGGTAGGCATCTGGCACCCCCTGGGTGGAGGTGGTAGTAGTGGTAGGCATCTGGCACACCCTGGGTAGAGGTGGTAGTAGTGGTAGGCATCTGGCACCCCCTGGGTAGGGGTGGTAGTGGTGGTGGGCATCCGGGCCCCTATGTGTATATGTGGCATTGGTGATGGCCATCCCGCCCCTATGGTGCTGCTGTTGCTGGTGTAAGTAATTTCTGCATCCCTCTGTGTGTGTGTGATATGTCGGGTACGTGTAGTTTGTTTTTGTGGTTGGTGTCTGACTTACCTTCTGCGCCGTACGCGTCCGTGCCTGTTCCGGTAGTAGATGTAGAATATTGGTAGGATCGGCACGATGGGATTCATGGTTGGTTCGTCTCGTTCGTCTTTGTCTTTGCTTCGCCTCGTCCTCGTCGCTGGTGTGTTCGTCTCGTTACGTAGCCGTGGATCGTGTTGTGGCGCGAATCGGAGCTTATGTGCGCCTCTCCCGGATGCTTTGACGTGCCGTGCATAGCGACGGGTTCGGCGCGTACGGGAAGCGCATCGTACTTGTCCGGCCGGACGGGGCTGCATTTTGGCTTCCGGGCGACTCGATTCTGCGTTTACGGATACGGCTCGGTCGGGAAACAGGACCTGGATTGGGTGAGTACGACTAGGTCGGAATCTATGCTGTTGTGCGCATCGTACTTGCTCGTTCGGAATAATGTGCGGATCGGTCGGGAAACAGGCATTCACATGGCTTTTTTCCCGACCGAATGGTGTTAGGTGCGCCTCCGACCGAGATCGGAATCGGCCCCAGAGACTTTACTTTGATGTGCAGTGTTCAAACAGATAGGCAGGATTAAAGCCAAAGAGTAGATGTAATCACAAAAAAGAATATCCATAAGTTTAAGAAAATACACATCCAGAGAAATTAAACAAAAAGAAAAGAGTCAGAGTATTGGCAATGGCAGCACTTGAGCATCATGGTATTAGTGAAAATAACACAGAGACACAACACCGAACTGACTTCCAAGAAGACACCTAAATTAGAACTCCCACAGAACAAAGTAACAAATATCAGCAGCATTGTTCCACCATGACAATTTCTGCCAAATACAGAGCCTCAAAATTTAAAGACCCACAAAGCAGAAAAAGTAATGTGGATGTGAACACACAGTAATACTGCAAGGTTACAAACCAAACTGGAAAGTGGGCTTACACAGGCCAATACAATAAAACAAACTGAAAACCTCTGAAATTGTGGTCTTTTGTCGACTTTTGGCCATTAGTGAGAACTTCAGTTCCACCAGCTGGTGCTGATGCCTACAGTCAGAGCTCTCCTGTGTGGATATGTATTGTCGTTTAGGGAGAGCTAAGTTCAAATAACAACAGGTTCAGTTTAAAGGATAAGTCTCTATGCATGCTAACATAGATAAGGGGTCCAAGTTGTAGGCCAAGTGGAAAGATCTCTCCCCACTCTGTAGTAACATATGCAGTCAAAATGGTCTTTTGTAAAAGCTTCATTCCCCTACAATCACAAATGTGAGGCTCTCTTGCCTGCTCATGCCCAACTGTCATTCACAGACCTCTGGAATTTTCACACCCAAGATTCTATGAAGCACTATGACCCCCTTAAGCATGACGTCCCCCTGTTAAGTGATCACAACATATGTCCATTCTTTACAAACGCAAAGAACTATATTATTGCGTACAATGAGGATCGATTATATACACATCAATATAACAATACATTACCCTATGGATGGAATTACATACTACAAGGGCTACGGGAAATGGGGCTGGAGAATCAAGAAAGCCCCATTCAAACTAAAGGTTTACTGTTAAGGTTTAATAATAACAACTGTAATTAACACATTCTACTTATTCTAAAAGATGAACACAAGTTAATTTCATTGCATAATCATTGAGCTTAACAAGAATGCGATGCCTGCTCCATTTTTCTTTCCATCCACCATCAACACCTTCTTCCTCTCGTCTCCCAATCTTCCCTCCACCTGCAGACTTTTCTATCCCTTCACTTCTCTTTCTCATCTCATCTCATCATCATCTATTATCATGAATCCACTGCTGCTTTGCTCCATCTCGCCAACATCTCCCCATTTCCTGCTGCATTGATCAACCCTCCTGCAATACAATGGCACTCTTCTTTTGTTCCACCTTTGCCCATTCCCCAAAACAACATGCCAATCATGTACCTCTCGCACTTCCATAGGTTAAGAAAACCTATTTACTCCATCTCCTCTCCTTCCTAACTTGATCTTCACAAAGTCCCCCAATTCTATCTTCCCTTCCTTTACTACTTCCCTCTTTTCTCTCACTATTCCACTCTCCCTCAACCATTGTTTTTGTTTCTCTTCCTCTCATCCTCTTGAACAGTGTTTCCCCAGTAGCCTCGTTCTCTGTGGTATTGTATGCCCACACCATATTCTCCACCGCTCTTCTCACATCCTTTCCACCACTCACCGCTATCTGTATGGTTCCTTTTACCATGTGATTCACCTGTTCAACTATCCCATAACTTTGGGGATTATACAATGAAGTTCATACATGTTTTATTCCTTGTTTTTTCAAAAAACTTTGTATCACAGTGGATGTAAGTTGTGTTCCATTGTCTGTTACAAGAACACCCGAACACCCCTCTCTCATAAACATCCGCTGCCCTCCTCTTCAACACAGGCCACCCTGTTCCTAGACATATCTTTACACGCTCTCGCTAAGTGATCTTTCCTCACACATTTATGACAATCTTTGTCACGTGCAAAACACCCTTTAAAGTCTGCAGTATGCCTCCTACTTCCACATCTGTAACACCCTTTAAACCCTGACTTTACACCACTACTCACTTTCTCCTTCATCTTCTCTACCACCTGTTTACCTTCCACACTCAATTTTCCCTTGACATCACCCTTCGTTGATGCTTCTTTCTTATTAACCGCATTAACACCTTCCTCCCACTTGTTTTCCAACTATTGCATTTCCTTCATTCACGCATCAGACTCTTTAACTATTTTTGCAATCACTATTGCTTCTTGTAGTGGTGGATTCCTTGCAGCCCACAATCTTTCTTGCATCATCTTATTCTTGCACTGGACTATGAATTGATGTCTGATCATCTGATCAGTCATTGTACCAAAATCACATTTTATGGCCAACTCTCTCAATCTTGTCACCAATTGATCCACCGATTCTTGAGTTTTCTGTGGTTGGGTATAAACTTTATGGAGCTGCATCACTATATTCACTTGTTCCCATAATATTTCTCTAACCTCTTTTTTGCTTCCATGTACACATTCTCCATTGCCTCCCCGTTCTCACCTATTTCCTCTGGCAAATAAAAAAAACATGCCATCCCTTCTTACCTAATGCATTAAGTAACAAGGCCTTCTTCCTAGATGCTGAGTACCTCAAACCATTTACAGCCTCTAAATAATTCTTGAATATTCCAATTCATTCTTCCCACTCTATTAAAGCTGGGATAAAAACATTGGAGGTGTAGCTACGGTCTGATTTCTTGCCATGGCCATAATGACCCAATAACCTACAAGAAATTACCCCCAAGTTACTCTAACAAGTTAACCGCTACTACTTTGCTCTTTATAGCAAAAAGAAACTACAATACAATATTCATATTGTACTATGTTTGCCACTAGTGTTCAACTCAGTCCTTCTTTTGTGTCTGGCTGCAGTCGGTGTAGTTCCTTCTCTAACTCTACAGCTCCAACTCCTCCTTGTCAAGTCTGAGTAATTCCTTCTCTATCTTTGCAGCTCAACACCTCCATGTCGAGCTGGCGTGCTCCTCCATCGGCTGCATGATCTCCACTGATCACTGGTCACACAGATGTTGCGGAGGGAAGATGTTGAGGATCACTCATCACTCTCAGTAAGAATATGCCGCTCAGTCGTCGTCACACTGCTAATATTCACATGCGCACAAATAATGCTTAGGCTTTGGAAATTCACACGCTAGTGCCTGCTGTTACACATGCTGACGTCGCTGCTGCTAGCGTGCGAAAACCGCACTGCTGCTCCAAATGTTGTCTTCTCTGGCCCTCACTGTGTCTGAAGCACAGCTTGCGCCTGACATTGTCTTTGCTGTCCGAGCGCGGCTTGTCCCGACACTGCCACTACCCGTGTGCCAAGACCTAGCGGATCCTCCAATAGCATCTCACGCTATACTTCACGCGGCCTGCTACAAACAGTATGTCCCTTGAAATCGGTGAGTAATGGCCAGGTTATGCGCAACACACATGCAAATCTCAGTACTCACACCGTTTCACCAGGGGCCAGTTATCCACTCAGCTCATACCACAAGCAATGGAGGCAGAGTCCACAGACAATGCTCCCAACTGTGAACGATAGACGATCAGTGCCCGGTGATTTCACTCAGCAGCATGAAGCTGATGATCCTGGAAGGTACTCTCATGCTAGATTTAACCTCCCTGTGACTGCAGGATGGCTGAACAGGTGCCCGTCACAAAATTGTAGCAACATACGCAGTTGAAATGGTCATTCATAAAAGCTTTATTCCCCCACAGTCGCAAGCGTGAGGCTCCCTCGCCTGCTCATGCCCAACTGTCTTTCACAGACCTCTGAAATTTTCTCTCCCAAGATTCCATGAGGCACTATGACACTCTTTAGCATGATGTCCCCCTGTTAAGTGATCACAACACACTCACATGGGAAAACAAAGGATACTTCAGTCCTTCAGGATAAAGTCTCCCAAAGATCCTTACAAATGTGCTCTCTGACTAGAAGGAACCAGACAGTGTCAGCAAGAAATCCTCAGCTGTTTGTAAAAAAATAAAACAGTTGACTTTAATTAGAGAATGGTTGTTCTTTTCAAGTTTTGTCCTGATCAAAGACGACTGTCAGGTCTTGAAAAGAGTTTAAAATCTTCTAAGAGGTTGATAGTTTCCTGAGAACTTGGACAAACTTCTGCTCTACGCTGGGACTGATGGACAATGTTACCTGGCATGATACTTGGCCCACAAGCCCATGTAAGATGTCTAAATGTTAGGCTAAATGTTCTGCTGCATGGCACAGTGGTTCACACCCAATGAGTAACAAAGAGGCGTACGAAGGAACAGCCATTCTACACTCACAACTATCTAATGACATGCTTGCAGAAAATGGGTGATACTGTAGATAGCACAGATTGAGTGTGCATTGAATATGAAAGCGATGGCAGGAGCTGAAAACGTAGATTCCTTAACTACCTTTCTGATGGCACCAGTGCCTCTCTCCTGAGGTATCCAAGCCTCTCTTCAGTGGTGGTGCCATTAACTGAATCCTTCATGCTTTGGCATTTGCTTTTGGTTAAATCTGTCTAAGTTTGTCCATGCTGATCTATGTCTGGACATCATTTGTTGATGAACATATTATAAGATTTGTAGTGGAGCATCTGCTTACAGTAGATGAATTAGACTTCTGAATACAATCTGATAGTAATATATGAATTTTTTTTGAGGACCACATAGGCTGTCTCAATGATACATTTTATTCAGATTTGTGCCCCAGTGTATCATTAATGGTTCCTGGGTTTACTTTGGTGTCCTAAGTCATGTTTTCAATGTATATCCACTGCTTCTGTTTAGGGAAGGGCATAGTGATGTATTGTGGGATTTATCAAGTAGAACACAATGGGGCTTATTCACAAAGATAAACATACACATGAGTAAATAAAAATGTGTAAGTGTACTTTTACACTTTTGAGTAACTTTACTACTTTTATCTACTCACTAGTTATAATTGTAAAGTTACTGTAAAGTGCAGACTTACATGTCCCCACTCCCTGAAACAGGCCAAAAAGAAGCAGTATTATGTACAGCATCACACATGGCCAACCTCTGATACTGCAACGTTCTCCCATAGAAAATAATGAAAACAGGGACTTGAAAAAGATCCCCCATAGAAAATAATGTTAAAATACAATAATTTATTTTGACTTTTAAAAATATATATATACATTAATTTGAAAGGCTTTGCTGGCAAATGATTTGTACCCAGGTCTAAAAACCAGTTATGTCTCCCACATCTCTTGTAGTAGAATAATGTGGTGTTGATCTATGACTGTACCCCATTCTGGGTCACCAAGCTTAGATCTAACCCCGGCTACATTTCCGAGACAGCAATTTTAGACCATCCGTTTCATGTGGAGTTGTCCCAGGTTCATGCACTAATGAAGTGGTGCTCTGTTTCATTTGTATCTCTGGGAAATGCATTTGAGGGTGTTCCCATGCTGTCCTCATAGTTATACAGATTAGTTGAGATCATAGACAATACAGATCTTATTGAGGGGGAGCGTTTCAACTGTAAGGATGGTACATCCCCACTCTTAATTATCGTCAGTCAATCCATGTCAGACAAATTGGCTGTGTGGCCTCTATAGGCACAAGAATTTGTGGATGGAGTGGGGGATTGCCTACACTGTTTATATTTAAAGCTGATGGTGGGTTTGGCGCATTTATCTTGAGCTTTATTAGTGAGCCTATAGGGGGCCTAAATCTTTGCTCCAATTCTATCAACCCTTCCATGAGCTCATATTTTGTTAGCTTCAGGCCAATGTGATCAAATGTTGAATGGTCACTAGTATATCGCGTGGTTTTTGATATATCCTCTATTATGGCTGATCTACACCCTGTCACCTTCCTGAGCCAATGAATGGTTGTATTCATTAGTGCATAATGGGCTTCTTTAGTACCCGGCTGTAATTTTGGGACATCAATCATGTATATGTAATGTTCCCTTTAGGGCGCATCTTCAAGCCTATTTCCAATGCTTTTCTAAATTTGAGGTTGTGGTAACCTCCCGGGGATTTAAATGAGGTCCCTCCCCACCAGGTGGATGTAGCTGCCTTCTAGCAGGTGTGTTAGGTGAGTCAGGTTTGCGCCCTAGGTGCAAGGGAGGCAAGATAGTGTCAGAGGGATTAGTCTTACAGAACTGGTTTGCACGGCATACAGATGGGCTAGTATCAGAAGTGCCTCCCAGGTATTTGAAATGGCTATTACAAGCCGGATCAGCCTTTGCCATCAGGTGGTGGGGGTCTGCGTTTAGTTTTGTTACCAGGGCAAGAAGGTTATCCATTTTTATCATTGAGGACCCTAGAGAGTCTATCAATACAGTCTCTCAAGTTGTTTATCTCTTTTTTTAGCAATGTTAACTGTGGGTGTGTAAGGTCCTCACCCAGCCCAGGTGCACTAGATTGCATTACCGCTGCCTGGATGTTGTCCGGCATTTGCTCCTGAAGGGTCCCAAGTACTTCAAACCAGTTAGTACAATCAACAGCGACTATAGAAATTGTAATAGGCAGGTCTAAGGGCTGCATTCTTAAAGGTGTTTGTTGGCTAAAGCCAGGAGGTGGCTGAGCATAAACAGATATTTCATTATCTAGTGAGCTGATGGGTCAGTGTTCCCAGGTTTACTAAAGAACAATTTTATGTCCCCCTCTGCCCCTTCCCTGTTTTAGTTTCCTTGATGTTTGGACCTAGCAAGCCATCTACCTCCTCGATTAATACATTTATTTCATCCAGGGTACAATGTTCTGCAGAATGCCTTGGCTACCTTTTTGCTTTACTCAAGTTAGATGATTTATTATTGCTTTGTGTTTTACCATGATGACCAATAATCTTAAACTACAACAGGGCGTGAACTGTTATAAGGGAGTCAGAGCAATTTAAACAATGAGAACATCAGTGTTTCCAAACCTACTATCCCAGGGTTATCTATAGTTTATGTAACCCACCAGGGATATTATGCTAAGTACACCAACAGCCACCTTATTTGACTACTGAGACGCACTGCGTAGCCAGGCTGACATGTCTCAGAGAAGGCATACCTTGCAGATGAATTGTTTGTGTCAGGTATTACTCACCCACTATGAAATAATTTCAAAAGACCCTTTCGTCTAACGGATGCGGTACAACCATGGCGACAGAACACTCTAGTGCTATAATACACTGAGTTGTGGCTGCTCACGGGGGAACAAAAGACAAAGTCAAAAGTTCTATCCAATTGGTCACAGACCGTGTTGTACAAGTTTCTCCTTGTTAGACTGGCAAGTGTTGGTTGTGCAGCATGTCTTGGCATGTCTTAGACAAGTAGGCTCCTGAACCCCTCAGATAGAGAAAAAGGCAACTCTCAATCAATTATTTTAAGAGTTGTCAGGGGTGTTGATGATCATGTCATGCACAAAAGCACTGAATTGTAAACCAAAAGTCAAATCAACAGCCTGTATGGCGTGGGCAGACATCGTCGAGGGCCTTCCTTGACAAACCAAGCAGGCGTGAGAGGGGATTATTCACTGGGCAATATATATCGCCAGCCCTCAGGAGCACAGACTCACCAGGATCGCAGAGCAATTACAAAAGTCAATTGTAACGTGAGTGAACTGCAGGAACCGCTCTCTTCTAACTGCGATCTCTTTCCAGGCTTGGTGCATCCTGAAATAGATCCAAGGGGGGTGGCCCCGTCCTGACTCCTCCTGTCACTGATGGACGTAGGGCTGTCCCGCCGTTGGCCTGGACACTGCCTGTGCATGTTCAGCGCAGCGGGAGAAGGCAACGCGTTTTATAGTGCTTGATCAGCAGAGGTGTTACGGGTACCAGGCATTGCCTCCGGGGGCCCTGGACAGCTGGTCCACATAATCCTCACAGGATTGGCAAAAGGCAAGGACCGGTATCCCTCACAGCAGGACAAAGAAGCGCACTTTATAGCGCTTGATCAGCTCAGGTGTTGGGGTTACCAGGCACTGCCTCTGGGGGCCATGGCAGCTGGTCCATGTAGTCCTTAAAGGAATGGCAAAAGGCAAGCTACTGGTATCCCATGCAGCAGGACAAGGTAGCACACTTTATAGCTCTTGATCAGCTCAGGTGTTGCAGGTACCAGACACCGCCTCTGGGGACCAAGGGCAGGTGGTCTATGTAGTCCTCACTGGAATGGTAAAGGCAGGAACTGGCATCAATTCCTTTCATTTATTTCTATACAGAACTTTTTGTAATTATTAATAAATGATCAGTAAATACATTTTATTTTGCGAAGGGGTTCTGCAAAACAAATCTTTAAAAAATAGTTTTAAATTAATATATTTAAATTAATTTAATAATTATTTAAAAAAATAAGTTATTATTTTAAAGTTACTTCTTGTAACTTTTCACATGTAACCAGAGGTCTCTGCCACTGGGTATAGATCTCCAAATAGTAAAGTGTGGGGAAAGGTGTAAAATTGTATTAAACTTTACAAAGATAGAAGAAAATATTTTAATTTAAAATATTAATGTTAAATGATTGCATAAATTTATTTTACTAGTAAAACAATATACAAAAACAACATTAATATTGTAAACTAAATTTAAAAATGAAACATTATAAATATATTAAATGTAATGTAGATCATTTTTATGAAGTTTAAATACAAATAAAATATTCAATTAAAGTAGAAAATATATTTTTATTATGTATTAATAATAATGCAAAATAATGCCCAGAATTAATTACAAGTATTTTATTATATTTTATTACAAATTAATGTTAAGTTAATTTTTATATGTTAATAGGTTATTGATATATATGTTTTCTTTTTATTATTAGTTAACATTACATTTTATTTATTTTTATTTTTAACCACTTTAAATATCTTGGTTTAATTTACTGTGGGGCCTATTTTCAAGAAACTGACACAACTGTATAGATGCGTCAGTTTCCCTGCGCCTGCGTACGAAACCCTTACGCCACCATGGATGAGCCGTATTTACAATATGGCGCACCATGACGCAAGGATTGACAGAAGCGTCAGAAATTCTGACGTATCTGTAGGCACAAAAGTCACGCATTGCTTGAGTCGTGTCGCAAGCACAACACAACTCCAGCAATGCATGGGGAAGCATATTTTTAATACACTGTGTCACTCCTCACACCTGCTCCAAGCAGGCGTCGGGTTTTGATGCAGTGGCTTCCTAGAAGTAGCGCAGTGAAATCAGAAATGACGAGTTAACAGTTTCCCAGAACAACTTATTATTAGATGTACCCGCAGCCGATGAAAGTTTATCCCACGCCTCCTCTTGAAGCTCTCTCTTCCTCCGTTTTAGGGCTAGTTTGTAATCTAATCTTAAGTTTTGAACTAATGCCTTATTCCTGGGTCTGCTGCATAGTGCCTGTTTTAACTGGTTCAACGAGTTGGTGCAGGTACGGTTAAACCAACCCCTACTTTGTGTATGCTTCCCACTTGGTGGTGCTGTTAATAACTTATCAATAGTATCGTTAATTTTACTGAAATTAGTTAATATCGTAGCCTGTTCAACCTCCACTTCAAGACTATCATAAATTTCCTCACCACATTCTAGAACAATGTTATTTAAAATTTTAACTGGGTTAATGCCTTTCCACCTAATTCTGGTACCATTTGGTCTACATGGGGAAATATTACCAATGACCGTTTGTTGAGTTACAAATTTATTGCCCCATACAATCGTTGGCAGGATAATACAATTGTGATCACTAAGTAACAGGTCGGCAATCCTCGGGGTAGAGCATAGATGTACAATATTAGCGGATACTAAAACATGGTCAATCGTGGTATTGGCATTTCTACCAGTAAATGTTGGTATCTCCCTGCCATACCCATCCTGTGCACATTGCATTAAATCGAGGTCGTATTTCGCCAAAACTGTATTTAAGGTATCACCATAGATGTTATGCGGGAAGTGTATACAATCATCCCCTTCATCACTCCTATACCCACAAACTTTAGTCATAGATAGTGTGCATATTGGGGTGTTAAAATCCCCGACCCATACAATTGCAAAGTTAGTATTCACGGCTATAGCCAATTTATCTATTTCCTTCTCTAGTTCGATAACTACATTATGGCGAGTTGAGTCAAAAATGTTATTGTAAAAATTAATTAATAAAACATCCCAGCCGTCTTTATGATGCAACCACAATATCTGAGAATGGTTTCCAATTTTAATCACCCTTTTGACTACCAGAGGCAATTTATTTGACAGAAGGATTAACAACCCGCCTTTCGCTCTTCCAGCGGTAGAGGGTGAAGCTAATAAATCATAGGACGTAAACCCTTCAAAATAAACATGATCAGTACTCCAGGTTTCTTGTAGACAAATTATATCATGTTTGTTAATAAAATCCGCCCAACCCAACGTGTCCTTTTTGTTTGCCAGTTCGGCTATATTCCAAGTAACTATGGTATAGCCGTTAACTGGCAAACTCCCTATGTTATCAGCAAATTGTTCACCTATGCTCATGCTCACGTCTCCCTTGCTCACGTCTCCCTCGCTAATAGGGGGGTTCAGTACAGGCGAGTTTATAACAATTTCCGAAGATTTTCCTTTGTTTCCAATTGAGTGAACCCCTGAACTGACGTCCTTCTCCCTATCTAATGAATGTGAAACTGATGGGTTTGTAACCTTAGGTGGAGATTTAGACATGATTAAATTTGGCTCGACGATATTAAGTACACTTTCTTCTATCAGCTCTATTCCCGTCGACCCGACTCCGAGCGGTCCTACCTCCACAATGGGTAGACGGGCAGTGCTCTGTCAATCGTTATCTTCAAGAGTGCTGAGTGATTGAAATCTATTAGATGTAGGTAATGCATAATATGGCTGTGCTGGCACTACCGGTTTAGCTCTAAATGTCTCCTGATCTCCTCCACTATTAGGTGTAGGCCTTAGATGTCTATAGAAAAAGCCTAAAGGTAATAGGAATACGTTGGAATCATTATGTAATGGTGCAACCGCTCTTTCCAGGGAGGTCCTGGCCCAATTAGGGTTCCTAAAATTAATGATTACACTTCTAGTTAAGAGTATCTGGTCAGCGTGACCCACTGGATAGCCACAGTTCTTATTTAACCAGTGCACCACTTTATTTTTTAAAGTATAATCCATTTCCTTTTGGCCAGGCTCTAGTTGGGGTACATTCACCAAAACTGCCACATATCGGCAGCATTCCGGAGGTAGATTTATTGACATACCAGTTCTTCCCTCAGGTACCCCCTTCTCCCTTAATTTATTTGGGGCCTGGATCAACTCTGCCTTTTCAGTCCTATCCCCTCTACTAGGGCGGGGTTGGTTGCTCATAATCGCTGTCTGTTTAGGGCCGGTTGAAGTTATGTTGGCACATGATTTGGTCGCTTCCGGTTTGCTTCCTTGGCCCCCACAGTTCCTATTATCCCTGTTATTAATGCTTAGGGTACTAGTTACTGTGTTAGCAGCAGTCGTTCCTTGTTGTAGTCGTTCATTTGGTCCCCCCAGTGGCCCAATCACATTCGCCCTTGGGTTTTCACTAATATGTTTTAATATACCACTAAGTTTAACAACTTCTCCATTAAGTTTATCTAATTTATCGTGGAGTGGTATTATTGATGCTTCTAGCTTTTGGGTTAAAAGGGCTACAATATGATTAATTTGCACATCCGGCAGAGGCCCTAAGTCAGGGGTTTTTTCCGGTGCGTTGACAATAGTGTTTGATAGTGGGCCTTTTTTGCTTTTATTAATGGTCCCAATTTTCACCTGGCTTTTTTTACAACCCCTTTTCCTTTTCGGTGTAGGTGAACCCCTAGGTGAAAGCAGTCGTGGTGCATCAGATAATGCGAGTAAATCTGTATCAGTATTCCCAGTACTCACTATTGTCAGGGGGTACCTTGTTGCTCGTTACAGGGGACAATCTCTGCTTCATGCTGTTGAATCCCACATTCCAACCCAGCTAATTCTTCCATCACCATGCCTGCCCCTAGTGAAAGGCGGCGTTCCGCCCTATCTATTTCAACATTAATGGCGCTAACCGCCCGTACTAAGTAAGAATCAATAGTGGTGCATGGGGGGGTCAACTGCAAGTTTATGTGTTTTTTGTAGTTTGCGCTTCGACATCCTAATTATTACTACTGTATTACTGTATTACCGTGTCCTTAGAATTTAAGGTACACAGGACAAGACGCAGGAAATGCACAGTACAAGACGTGCAATGTGCAAAACTGCAAAGTGCAAGTGATGTAAGGTGCAAAAAGTGCCAGAAAAAGTTACAGGATGCAAAGTGCAAAGTGCAAAGTGCAAAGTACGAAGATAGGGGGTTTCCACAGTACCTGGAATAATAACAAGCATTTGCAATGCAATAGGTCTCGCATTTGCGAGAATTTGAGCAATTGGCATTGTAAATGACGATGCCTTTTTATTTACGTATTGGTTTTTCAAACATGAATAAAAGGCATCGTCATTTACAATTACAATCGCTTAAACTCTCGCAAATGCGAGACCTATTGCATTGCAAATGCTTGTTTTGATTTGCAGCACCCCCGCACCAATACTTCCAGCGCCTATGCTAATAGGAGCCAAGATTGACTCTTAGCAGAGAAATCAAGAAAAGCAGCTGGAACCGATGTGTTTGCCACTTTTGACCTTAAATCTGTTTTGAGCAGCAAGCATAATTCATTCCTCAATCAAGCAATCTCCACCCCTAGGCCAGACAGCAGTCTGTCACCACGTGTGATAGCCACGAGTAATCACCCTACCTCCCTCCAGACAGTCCCTCCTCATCCGATATTTAAACGCGTTCTAGGAGAGTGAACTAACTCGGAAACATAGCTTTATAAAATGAGCTTTACCTGCCAGGGGTGGTCTCTAAAGGGGAAATTCTTGCTGGATTTGTTCCTGTGAAGTCGACTTTGGAACTGAACGAGACAACTTGCAATGTATTTATTCATTGTTTTATGCAACCTCCCTCCACAACACTGATCTTTCTAGCACCATCGTTCCGACCAAGTTGAGTTAACATTGCAAGTCAGAGTTCTTTAAATAATTGAGGATTGAGGGGATACTCATAAGTTGTATGACAAGTGCGTACGAAGTGCCAAACATGCGCCCTCACTGTTTTTTATCCTCCCTTCAAGTATTTAATGTATAACTGGTTTCACAACATTAAAAAAATATTGTAATCGATCAGGTTTCGGCAGTACTGGTAAGTCTAGTCATGGAAATAAATAATATTTTATCTCTCCCTGCATTGTATTGCTTTGTTGAACAACTTAGTGGTGTTGATTGTGCCCTAAAATTAGGACAGACGAGTAACTTTTTAGGTCTCGCCTACGCAGCGCGCATGCGCTGCTTAGGAAAAAAGACCTCTTGCTAGCGATTTTCAGCCAAAAACGTGCACGCGTTCCATTGCCTTCAATGGCAACGCGTGCACGTTTGGCGATTCACTTGCGGGAGCGAGCGGCGCCATATGGTAGCAATTATCGCTCCTGGCGCCGCTCGCTCCCGCAAGGGAATCGCTCAGGCCCCCTCCTCTCCCCCCTCCCCCTGCTGCCGTGCGCGCTTGTTTTTTTTAGCACTGGCGTGTCTCCTTAGTGGCCGGCGGTGATCACCGTCTGTGTGACGAGGAAATACCTCCGAATCGGGACCTTCTGTGGAAGCGGCGGTCGAAGGGCGCGCTTTCCGGTTGTCAGTAGATCTCGGTGCTGCGGGCATCTCCGTGTCTACGGAGGGATCCGCTCGGGAGGACCGATCGGCGTGGCCGGGCTCTGGTAGTGTGGCTGCAGCGTCCAGCGCAGAGTCGTGCACGCTTCCTCTCAGCCCTGTTAACTCTTGCCGATCCCGGGCGCCTGAGCTCTGCGAGCATGAAGACGTGGCGGAGGATCGGGGAAGCGCACCGGCGCGGGCCATTATTCAACCAGGATCGCACCGCGGCCGGTCCGCCCGGCTAGTGAGAGAGATTCCTGCGGAGCAAGCGCGAGCAACTTAAATCTTCATTGACGCCGTTTCAGTAGTGCAGTGTGGTCACATATAGATGCTCTCCGAGCGTTATTTCAGTTAAATCACTGAGTGGGAGCTGGGTGGACTTTGCAGCCTCAGAAAATAAACCCCAGACCCCACAACAAACAGCCTGTAGGCAAATAAAGCACTGAACTAGGCCCGGGTGTTCTCACAATAATTATATTGGCGATTAATTACGTGTGATTGCTGATTATATAACACTTTGTTCTTTTGACTATCTATGCTCTGCAATGCAGTTGTTACTCACACACAGCCCCACAACTAACGTCTGTTGGCCATCAGCTCTTTGTCAATCTGTGGACTTTTTGGCAAAAAGGGGATGCACGACTCTGCACCACAGAAACCGCAAAACCTAGTGTATCAAATGTCCACACAAAATAAGCAACTCACTGGTGTTTAACTGCACTCGACTAAAATTCTAAGTTTTTCCACACGGCACTTGTTACTGGCAGTCTTGGTTGAATCAGCTGAAGGAGATGAGGTGCTTTGACCAAGATCACGGTGTCTAGCTGAGCTGAGTACCTGGGATTTGAATTTACCCCACACAGTTTGCAGGATTAGCCAGCAACCCTCAACTCCTCTTCCGAAAATCTAACCAGACCCTTTTTACTACTGAGGATTGGTGCCTTTACTGCCAATCTGAATAGCTTTTATATCTCTGTTTCAAAATCATTTTAAGTCAAGCCATTCCACCATTCAGATACAAGGTCGCCACTCATGTTCCCAAAAGCCCGATCAAAGGGTTCGGAAACATAGTTGTGTGGCCATAGCCACTGCCCTTTAAAGCCAAAAGCCACCGCCATTAGGCCACTTTCCAGAACGGTTCTCTTTCCAACAATACCAAACACAAACAAATATAAAACCTCCAGTCAGCGAGGATCCTAGAACTGTAAAGAGCGCTCCGATCCTAGAAGCACCTCGGGGCAGCAGAAGAAGTGGGACTGTGCCATACACATGCACTAAGCACAATGTAATCTTCTGTAAGGCCCCCAAGCCTACACTAGCCATAATATCCCCACTAGCCGCCATGTTCCATGATGAGGCGCAAATTATTTTCAAGTTGTAAAGCGATACTGCGCAGGTAAAGTAAAGTGGAACAGTTCGGCGCTTAATAAGGGAACACCTTGGCTCCGTCGCCCTAGCTGCCCAGCGCACCCAGCTGTACACCGCAGGGCGCAGTTGTCAGATTTCCCAACCGATGCCATTGCACAATAGATGTTCTGTCGACTGAAAGGACCCGTGGAGCGCCCTCCCGGAGTGTAATAGAGTCTGAGAGAACTCTAATCCGCCTTTGGTTAATCCAGAAATCTGAGCCTACTGCATGAGATTACATCTCCCAGCGCGCATGCGCAATCACCTGGTTTCTTTGCAGCTTTCATGATGCGCGGCAAGCATGCAGCAGCGCACTCAGAGCTCCCAAAAGTCAACAGTATGCCTGGCAGCCAACATGACCCTTTCCACCTGCTTCATTAACAACAGACAGAAACTGCCGCTGGCTGTCAGTCAAACCCAAAGTGGTATTCATGTTCTAACCCTCACAGAAAAACGTACCACAGGTTGCACTCAACGCATCCTTTGGAATGGACAAAACTAGAGAGAGGCGCGTGCTTTCCATTCCCTCCTCAGCCTCTCTCTGCCACGTGCTTTAGAGTCTGGCTACCAGCCAAAGGGCGAGCGGTTCTCAGTGGCTACACTGGTGAAAAGGACCACACTGCGAACCTGCAAAACACACCTGTCCTTAATATGGGACTAGCCAGGTATCTATAGAGTGCTCATAGCTGACAGTTGCCCGGTGCTAAGCGCCCCCAATGTCGGCAGCTATTGGATCTGAGGCACATGAGTGACTTGGACCCGGGCCACACAACGTGGCTGAACACTGAAGCGAGGGCAAGAAACCGGGTATTCACCATTAGTGATTGGACCACACCTCTATCCATGCCACAGTGATCTAGCCCCGTCCACTGCAAGAAAAGAAATGAGCCCAACCCCACCCCCCGCGCTGCTGTTTGAATTATAAAATAGAGCAATATCCATGGTTCAGTGGTCCCCAGTGATACTGCACGTGCTGCACTCTGTCGGCAGCGGTGCAGCCAGTGTGCCATGGCCTGAGCCCATGCGCAGGGAAGATAATGACCCACTTGGTCGCTGTTTAAACCGTGAAACAAAACATTATCCCTTGTGGGTACAGCTGTATTCACGCAACTGCGATCTGGGTCATCGATTGCTTGATTAATGAACTTACAAGTTAAAGAGCGCCAAGGTGGGAAAGACAGTGTGCTGGCGCTACATTAAGACACAATAAACATTTCAATGTGCGCAGAGATGATCACATGTCCACCAGATACAAAATTCCTTAGGGTTGCAAGGCGGTATCATAACAGCTCAAGGACCCCCCCCCCAAGCCCTGCCGCAGAGGAGCCCGAGGCGGCCGCGTCATTACCTTCGGTTGCATAGCTGTGGTTGCGTAGGAAACTGCTGTTGATTTTGCGGGTATCAGTCTCTTCCTCCATTGACGGTTCGGGTGGTTTCTCAGCTGAGAGCCAGAAACGGACAGACTATAATCCATGGTCCCCGGAGGCGGCCTTAGCACACAGGGACTTGGGGGCACCGCATGGCCAGGCGCTTCGGGATTGATATGAAACATATTCAAAGACTCATGCTTCAAGCCTACATCAGAACCTCAGTTGGAAGTGTGCTTCACATTTTTACATTAGGAACACAGCAAATGTTTCATTCACAATACACGCTATCTAATAAAATAATCAATTGCGTCACAGTGTTCTGTTCCCAGGGAAGACTGTGGGGGAGAGGAGATACGCAGGAGGACATTGATTGGGAGGGGTAATGAAAAAAATTGTCACCCAAAATTGCACATTTTGAAAAAGCTTTAATAGGGACCTCAAAATAAAAATAGAGTCCTGAAAGGGAATATTGAGTGGAACCCTAAGAACTAGCAATACTTTTAAAGAACATTTTAATGTTAGGCTATTGTTGGGGAATTAATGTTCAAATACGCTTCTGGATATACCTGGGCACTTTTAGAGTACATTAGTAATACATGTGAATACTTGCAGAGTTCTTCATGTTATCTGAAGAAGCCTAGGTTCTTTGGAATGTGTGAAGGGGATGTGTAGTAGGCATTTGAGACTACTAGTTGGCAATTCTGCCCATACGCTAAGAAACCCATTTTATGCAGCCCGCAGTTCTAGAATGCTGCAGCATAACACTCCTCCCCTATACAATTTAAGTGTTACCTTAGTCCCAATCTGCAGGTAAACAATGTATCACCTAGAAGTTAAAACAGTCTTCTTTGAGAAATCCTGGACCAACCCCTGACTGCTTGGTGAATGGGACAGGCTTGTCTCTGAGTTAATGCATGCAACATCAAAACCACTATTATGAAGAAGCACATTAGGTAGCATTTCCAAACCAATTAAATAACAAGCATTGGCATAGCCAATAGGTCTCGCCTTTGGGACCTTATAGGTGTTTAGTGATCCAGCACAATATCCTTGGTGCAACAACATCAACTGTTGCATGGCTAAACACTTATAAGGTCCCAAAGGCGAGAACTATTGGCTATGCCAATGCTTGTTTTCTGTGCCAGTGATGACGAATTCCCGCCGATTTTTTATTTTCTTATTTATTCTTTGCTTATACAGCACAAATTGTTGAAGTTAAAGTGCAGCATCTTACCGATGTTGAAAAGAAAAAAAAAGATGAATAAAAGAAATATTTAAAGTTAAAGCGTGACGTTTGAGCGCTCTTAAAAAAATGCATTTGTGAAGGCGCTCGACGCTCAGAGATAGGTTTGATGACAACGGAGCTCCAGCAAGCTCTTTAAACAAGGAGGGAGGGGGGAGTGAGAGCGGGTGATTAGGTAATCTGTGGGCAAGCTAGCAGTGCTAGTGCTTAGAGTGGTGTCTGATAGTAAAGCAATGTGCTCCCAAAATTAGTAGTGTTCAGGAAAACAAAATGCGGGTGCTCCCTTTAAGAGAGATACAGTAATTTGTACACCGGCCGCCTCCGCTTCAGAAGGAAGAGACTGGAATGTCGCCAAAGTAAATCCCCCACCAACTGCCCTCTCTGTTTTAGGGGCAACGCTGGGGCCACTCAGTTCCGATTCAGGTAACTTGAGATGACCAAGTATATTTAAGCAAAAAAGGTGAGATGTGATGCGGGGTTGTCACCGTACTTGTTGCTCATAGCGGAACAATGTACCCGGACTAGCGGTGGGTGGTAGTGAGTGACTTCAAGGAGAACTCGGGTGCCCCCAGGCTCCGCAGTGTGGCGCATGTCTTGATGCAGTTACTGGACAGGGAGGTCCGAGAATGGTGCCAAATGGTGATTGTGGCCCCGCTAGACACCGTATCTGGTTCCTTGACCAGAGCTGCAGGAGCACATCTCACACTACTGTGGTCTCTAGTGCTGGGGGGCGGACTGGCAACATCTGCCCCCTGGTTGATGGCTGCAGCGGCACCTTGGCGATTCCGGATGCAGAATACTCTCTTGTTGGTGTACTCCAACATGGGAGGAGGCTTCAGCAATGTCGGTGGCGCCCTCAGAAGCAGTGTCACGTGACAAGGGCTGGCTGCTTATGCTGCAAGATCACCCGGGCAACGCCGTGGTGATACCCTCTGGCCTCCTTCGGCGTAGCTGCGCCTTAGGGCACACGAATCGGGGAAATCACGAGCTGTGAAAATGGTTGTGGAAACAGGAGTGCTTGGGCCCCACAGTCAGGCGCGTGGCAATCCCAATACAGTGAGTGCAGTGCATGGCTCAGATGAAGCACCGCACTCAAGCTCTTTAAACAAGGAGGGAGGGGGGAGTGAGAGCGGAGAGCATGGTAGAGGAAACAATGAAACTACTAACAGCACGGCGCTCGTAAAAGGGCGCCGTGCTGATTATGTATGCATGTGTGTGTGTGTGTGTGATGCTCGACCTAAAAAGAAGTAGTCCCCAAAATAATATATAAACACTCACAGTGTAGGGAAACTGTAGTTGGTCGGTGCTGCTTCCTACAAAAACGGAAGTGACGTATCCGATCAACAGCCAACAGTAAGCGAGATAAGAAGAGCAATGCCAGAATCAACCAATGGCAAGCGACAGGAGAAATTACCCTGATTATTGTGTTTACTATAGGTCTTGCGACAGCGCATGCGCTGTCTTCGCGAGACCTAAAAAGGGCTAAGTACGATACAGCAATATACCAGGAAATGTTAGCTAACAACGATATAAAATCAGATTAAAAGACCCATAAAATTTGCAAACATTCAAGACACAAAAATAGAATATATAATATGCTACACAAACCCTAGCTAAACCTTATCCCTGTCTTACTTACAGGTTTATCCTAAATTAAAATCATTAAATGTCACATAGTCTTTAGAGAGGAGAGAGGCACTACCAAATTAAGAAGAATATATTCCTTCACTTATTAGCTCACCGCCTTTCAGCTCATCAAAGTTATTGGGAAGAATTGCGCAACAGGAGATCAGTCCACTCTGCGATTATTGAGATTTCCAGCCAATATCCAATCCAATCCAAGGGCCGCCAAGTCACAGTTTTGAAAAACCAAATGGGGTGGCCCTGCCCTGCCTCGGTCTGACGCGGACGGGTGCAGACGGGCCCGCCCTTGCGCGTCCCGGATGCAGCGCGGCGTGCCTGGCGCTGGGCTTGCTGGGAGGTGTAGTCACCTACCTCCCAGCAGCGTCGGTTGTGGCAAGAAACTGCGCCTAGGTAAATGGGACGAGCGCACGGGCTCTGCTGGCTCCCCTGAGGCTCCCCTGTGGTGTGAGGCGTCACTTCTATGAGGCTGCCCCGCGTGGGAACACCCACCCTGCATACATTATACCTCACGCAGGTATAATGTGACGCAGGGCTTTGCAAGGTGATGCATCTCCCTAGATGCGTTACGTTGTAAATGGGCCACAACGTGGCGTATTGTTTACGCCGCCGCTAGGGCGCAAAAGTGTCGCAAGGGGCTTGTAAATCACTGTTTCATTCTTTTTTGGCTGTAGTAACTTTAGCAGTGCAGTTTGTGAATAGGATTGGGTTTACTCTTTTGTGGGTGGGTGCAGGTCCCTCCGTAAGCCCTCCTTACTCCACACTTCCCATTTTATTATAATCATTCCCCATTTTCCAGGCAACATCCGTCTGCTCTTCCCACATTTACCTCTGATTCGTATTCTTACGTGTGTGGAAACTCCATAGTCAGGCTGGAAATCTCTGCACATAAAAAGATAGGAGAGGCAAAGATGAGCCACACCTAGGTTTGTGAATATCATTTTGTAGTACCTTAGTGGTACTATTGTAGCACGACTAAACATACTACAAAATGCAGTTTGTGAATCGGCCTCAATGTGTGAATCTGTGCCTTTCAATGTGCCTGCCCATCCAGGATGTTAGTGTCATGCAGAGGAGCTTTTTGAATGCTCAGTGAAGCATAAATGGGCATCTTGTATTAACGGGCTTGCTGGGAGGTGTAGTCACCTACCTCCCAGCAGCGTCGGTTCCCGAACTAGGACGGACGATCAACACCTCCCTCAGATCCGGCATCTGCCCAGACGACTGGAAACGAGCGGAGGTGAAACCCCTCCTCAAGAAACCAACGGCCGACCCAACGGACCTGAAAAACTACCGGCCCATCTCTCTCCTCCCCTTTGCGGCCAAAGTCACAGAGAGACTCGTGAATGCACAGCTGAACGCCTTCATCGAAGAGAACTCCATCCTAGACGCCTCCCAATCTGGATTCCGCAGCAACCACAGCACCGAGACCGCCCTCCTCGCCGCCACTGACGACATCCTCATGCTACTAGACCAGGGACACACTGCGGCCCTCATCCTTCTAGACCTCTCCGCAGCCTTCGACACCGTCTCGCATCGCACGCTCGCAGCCAGACTTCACGACGCGGGGATACAAGGAGCCGCCCTCGACTGGATCCAATCCTTCCTCTCCGGCAGAACCCAGAGGATTCAACTCCCTCCCTTCCTCTCCAAACCCACGGAAATCAACTGAGGAGTACCCCAGGGATCATCACTCAGCCCCACGCTCTTCAACATCTACATGGCCCCCCTCGCCGCCATCGTCAGACAGCATGGGCTCAGCATCGTATCCTACGCCGACGACACCCAGCTCATCCTCTCACTCACGAAGAATCCCGCAAAACACCAGACTCTGCTTCCAGGAAGGAATGAAGAACGTGGCAGCCTGGATGCAAGACAGCTGTTTGAAGCTCAACTCAGAGAAGACCGAGGTCCTCATCCTCGGACCCTGCACCTCAGCCTGGGACAACACCTGGTGGCCCCCCGCCCTCGGGAACCCACCCACCCCGACAGACCACGCTCGGAACCTCGGCATCATCCTTGACTCCTCCCTCTCCATGAACCGCCAGATCAGAGCCGTCGCTTCCACTAGTTTCAACTGCCTTCGCATCCTCCGTAAGACCTTCAAATGGATCCCCCCCCGACTGCAGAAAGACCGTCACACATGCACTCATAACCAGCAGACTGGACTACGGCAACGCCCTCTACGCCGGAATCAACAGAACTCTTCTACGCAAACTACAAACCATCCAGAACGCCGCAGCCAGACTCGTCCTCGGGACACCGCGTCACGAGCACATGACCCAACACCTACGAGGCCTCCACTGGCTCCCCGTCGAGAAGAGGGTCAATTTCAAACTCCTCACCCACGCCTACAAATCCCTCAACAACATCGGACCCAAATACCTCAACTAGAGAGTATCCTTCCATGTACCCAAGAGGAGCCTCCGCTCCGCCGACCTCGCCTTGGCCGAGGTCCCCCGCATCCGCAGAACCAAAACCGGCGGGAGAGCTTTCTCCTACATCACGGCCAAGACCTGGAACAAGCTCCCTGTGAACATCAGATGCTCCCCGACCCTGCACACGTTCAGGAAGGACCTCAAGACCTGGCTCTTCGACTGATCCGGAGCTGCTCCCCCCCCAGCGCCTTGAGACACTCACGGGTGAGTAGCGCGCTTTACAAACCCCTGATTGATTGATTGATTAATTGAACGGTATATTGTTACTGTAATTTTAGTAGTCATATAAAGGGGCAGATCACAAATTCATTGATAGTGAAGAGTATACATTTCATTGTGCCGATGACAAGTGGGAATCATGAGGGGTGCTTGTTAAAATGATTAAGCATCATTGCGCCTTGCAAATGAATAGCGGTGAAATGCAAAGTGTTCTCTGGTGGGAATCTGTATGATAATATCCCATAATGTCTGAGTGCAATTTGTTCTCAACAAACACTGTTTTGAATATCTTTAGTTATGTGTTTTATTTTAAGATATATTTCATACTTCTGAAGTCCACAATCGCCCTAAACCATGTTCTGGCGCTGGAAACTTTGTATGGTCTTGATGAGGTCCTTGTCTATGTAATGTCTCAGAAAGCACTATCTGTTAGTGAAGTTTTGCAGGATTTGTATTTCTACGTATTTCCTTTCCTGGCATGATTTCTTCTTCTTCTAGCTCTACTGATGAGGTTGTGGGTGAGGTATATCTTCATTTCTATGTTGGAAGGTGACAAAGGCAGGGGTCAATTTTGTGGTATCTTCCACCATTGGTGATACAGGGTTTATTGTAGTGGGTGTGTGCATGTGTGTTTATAGTGCTTTCTCAATTCCTTGCTCATATAGGAGCGGAAGGGTGATGGGGTAAGTATGTATTAAAAGGAATGAAATACCCTCTGCCGTCCATTAAAAAGATACTGCAACCCACCTCAGAGTTACATGACCTTATAAATGAGCTCGGCCATTGGCCTAGTTTCTCTGTATGGCCTTGTGAACTCCTCAGTGACATGCAATATCCTTATGATGTAAGGCATGGGTATTTATAATACATGGGAGCTTGCAATCCTTGTATAAAAGCTTGCATCTATTTTCCTTATTTCAGGCGAATTGTGACACCCCCAGTCGCCTGTAATAAAGAAATGATGTAGGTGTTCAACTGGAATAATGTATTACGGTTTAGTCACAATGTCCAGAGCCAGCAGCCGAGTGGAAAGGCAGGTCATAGAGCATAATTAGAGCTGCACTTTAAAAAAGGAAAACAATGGTGTTTCCTTCTATGCTGTTTTTCAAAATAAATAGTGACAAACAGAAAGGAGCTATGCTGGTCAGCATGTTTAGTTTTTCCACACCTTAGGTAGTTATAGAAAAGACAGAAGCTCTCTGCATGTTTCAACACATTCTGAAGTAGTAAATATGAAGTTTAATATGTTTTTGCAACAAGTATCTAATTACTTTTTCATGTGTTCAGTTTGACACTAGGGCTTCAAATATGTATTCTACATATTTACCAGCATTCTACCTCTTTCATAAGAAGGAGCACCACAGCAAGGACTTAAGTGGTTTGCGCAAAGGTGTATGGTGTGGACCATTTATTGTAAGGAATAAAGTACCACCTGCCATCCATTATAAGTATTTTCCAAGTCACTTCAGAGCTCCATCACCTGAACAGGCGCCCCCCCGCGCATAGGGGAGGGGCGCCCTTAGTAGCGCCACGGGACTGAGCCTCCTCTGGGGCCAGAAAGGGGGCTGGATGAGGTGATGTCATCGGGATGCGCTGGAAGGATATTTAAGGCCGCGCCCTGGGATCTTCAGCCTCTTTGTCCCCTTGGACCTCCGGCAAGCTGCAGGGGCGTGTCGTCGACGAGGAGCGTGTTCCGGTCGGCGGCAGGTGGAGTGCAGCTAGGTAGGTCGGGGGGCCTAGGCGTAGTCGTTCGCCCGCTTAGGGGGCGTTTAATAATAAACAATCGCATTGCACGAAACTCGCTGGTGAATGGGTGCACGGCGATGTCTAGAAATAGTTTAATAACTGCTAACACTCTTGACTGACTGTGGACTCGGAAGATGATGTTCGCATGGTCCATTTTTTTATTTGAATATATTCTCATTTCAACACTGACCTGGGTATGAATCTCTGAAACAGGAAAATGTCTAAAACGGGGAATCGGGTGTTCATTCGTTTCAGGTTACTGGAGGCTGGATTGGCCTGTGGTTAATTTAGAGCACGTTTGAGGACCAGTGCCAGCATCTAGCAGTCTGTGCTGTTTTCGAGTCAGACTATTGGCACTCAGCTCAGTAAATATATGTAGCGGTGCCAGTGGTTTATGTGGGCACTGAGTAGGGATTTCCTGAACAACAGATCGTACTCATATTGTCTCAGGATGCTGGGATGAACATAACCAGTGACCCGAATTGGGAAATGCAATTGTGAGGTCGCAAAAATCCTCATGGGGTTGTAGTTGACGTGGTAAAATATTCCCTAACCCCAGGATAGAGACTCATGCATCCCTCCTTTACCCTTTAAACAAAACGGTATTATAATAGCATGCAGCGAGATGCACGGCATGAATACCAAAACACGTGCATGCTCTGCTAAACTCTTTAAGTATGGAAGAAGTGTCTAATAGCATCAGGGAATTGCAATTTAAACTTTTTCGCACTCACATAATTGAAGAGTGTTGGGCTGCCTGGCGGGTGAAGCAGAAAGTCATGTTTCAAGCTAAATACCAAGTGTTTCTATAGGATAATAGCTTGGCAAAATTAACCACCTCAGAGCTGCGTTGACTTTTAGCCTGGTTAGCAAAACGATGGCGGAAGGAAAACAATAGCGGAGAGGAGGGGAATTACAAAATGCTGAAATGAAACTTCAGGGAGGAAAAAGAGTAAAGCTAAAAGTAATGTTATTTTCTGCATATATATCATAATAAGTATTCATCGAGTGATGAAATCGTATGAAAAGACTCAGCTTGGTGGTCATTCAAAAATACAGTGCCCTCAGGAGGGCGAGGTAAATGTTCGGATCGCAGGGACATCCTGAAATAATCCAAGGGGAAACAGTTCCCCTCACGAGAAATTCAGTGCAGTAGACTGTTCCTGTTCCGCAGCTTTCCCTGTTAGGGTATCGCAGACACAAGGAGCCATATTTACCAAAAATTCATGCAACGCAAGAAAAGGGGCGGGGTTGCAGGGCTACAGTTGAGCGCGCGGCAATGAGGCCGCTCCCATATGCTGGGGGCAACAGATGTGCTGCTAATGATAGAGCAGGAATAGCGTTGTTGTCTACGGCAAAACAGTTATTGTTGGTTTTTCTTTTGTTTCATGTGGTTCTCGCTGAGATGGCGGTGGCACGATCCTGAGAAGTCGACCTGAGTCTCAGGAGGGATGTTGGCCAGCCGGCAGCGGGAGTCACGGCGACGCCTATGAAGACCAACCATCAAGAGCAGCGGACCTGGTGTAAGGCTCCTGGGTCCCCCCTGGTATCGGTTGGTATCCAGCCAGCACGTGCTCAGCTGGGTACATGCTGACTTATTATCCGCTCAGCTTGCAATTACAGATTCAAGTTAATCTACCGGTAATGGCAACATGCTAGTACACACCTCATGTACCGGCCATAATCCTACAGGATATCTGTATTGTAACGTTACGGTAGCAGGTTCAATGAGTGGAGGCAGCAGCGGTTCCAATTATTAGTTGTGAGGGAAGCAGGCTGACGGGTGAAGTACGTCTAGTAGGGTCCATATCCCCCCCCCTTGATTGCTGGCACTGCCTCTCTGCAATATGCACCAGCCTGACGAACCCGGCCGAGAGACCACGAGAGGCTTAAGGGGTTGAGACGAAGGGCGGAGATTGGGTACGAGTTTTATAAAATGATGTAAGGGGTGCGTACCGCTCCCGCCCCGGGTTATGGGGCAGGTCGAAACGGCCGACCTTCGCTCGCAGAGAGCATGTCAAGCCGGACATTGGCTTACCAGCCGGCTATGCGAGAAGGAATAGGTCCTTGGGTAATATGACGCGCTTATCTTAAAGCTCCCCATTCTCTTCACTTCTATGTTAACACGGTCATTACAGCCAGGCGGTACGGTGATGTGATCTGGGTGAGGAGCGCAGCTCCTGGGGGGGGCAGCGGCTAAAGCAAAGTCAAGGTGCTAGTAATTGATAGCGGTGTCGCATTATTGCATGTTACACTTTATAGTTAAACCACATTTTATATTTACACCGCCTGCGAGATCTAAAGATAGCGGAGCAATCGCCCGACTCTCTCAAAGAGTATAGCGCTTCAAGGCTGTGCCGTAGTTTTAGCGCGGGCGTACGCTGGTTGAGAGGAAAGAAGGGCAAGGACGCCATATCATGAGGGGTAATCTTGCTAGGGACCCGCAACTGTCAAGGCTCAGGGCTGTCAAAAGGGTTTTCTCCTTTTAGGAATTTGGTATCCCACTAGGGAGAGGATGTGGCGTAAGGGCCTGAGCGGCTGACTTAATTCTAGGGGGCATGGATAGCAGCCTCGAACCTCCAGTCTAGGTTCAATTAGCATTTTCATCTTTTCAACGTTGAATGGACCTCGGCCAAATTAGTCGAGTAATAACTGCAGACGTGCATAGAAAAACCGACAACTAGTGTAAAGCAATGTCACAAAGAAGGCATTGCAGTTATTATCCAGCTGCAGCTCGAATGGAATTGTGACAACCGTTACATTGCATTGTCAACGGTCAAGAGAAGTAGGTAGGCAGAAGCTCGGATAAGGTGTTATTGAATCTTAACATTGCCTCTTTATTTTATTACTCCTTCTGGGTTGGCTTTTTGTCCTGATTTGTACATGAACTTGCGCAATAGTTCTTGGGGAACTGCTTCCATAAAAATTACCACAATTTAGTACAGGCCATCACAAAGCCACACCTGTAGCTGCTCTGGCAAGGTTTATGCTGGGCGCTACCGGCTTCACTTGGGTGGCAGGAGGACAAACCCCTTTCTCTAGGGAGTCGGGGGATGGGTAGCCTATGGATAGATCATCTCCCCAGGGTGTACCAATGAATCCCAGTGCAGGACAATACCCCGGAGAGATAGTAAGGATGTTGCAAGCTATGGCTATACGTTGTGTTGTGCGGCTAGGTTTGATCGCATTATCACCCAGGAAGGTGACCTGGCGTTGCCATAAGGAGCTTGCCTTCTTACGAAGAGCTAGCAAGAATGTTGCAATCTATGGCTATACGTTGTGTTGTGCGGCGTGGTTTCAGCGCATTATCACCCAGGAAGGTGTCCTGGCATTGCTAGAAGGAGCTGGCCTTATTACGAACATCCAGCTGTAGTGAAAGTCTGCTCAAACACACAGGCCTTACCAAATGGTCGTAACATACATGCGGGGGCAAATAAGGACATACCGCCATTCTACATGTGGGCTTTGGAGAAGCACATGTGGATTGGTTTTCCAGAATTAGCATAACAACCCCAGCTGTTGCGACGAGGGGATTTCCCTACACCGGAAGCGCTTTTTTCTGATAGCCGGCTCCACGGGTTCGGCCAGGAGCTTAGCCCAGTAAGTAAGGAAATGCATATTAAAAGCTCATCCCAATAACAAGTATAAATTGATTTGTGCCATAATCCACAGGCAATGTGGGGAATTGCGAAGTAATCACGCAATATTAGGGTCATTTTACTTAATTTGCCAAATATGTATATGCCGAGTTTCTCTTCTCCTTTCAAGGGTCAGCAGTCCTTAGTGAGGACTGAGGGTGTACAACGCAATCAACATGGAGGGGCCCTTGGGAAGGAAATGCAATTTAAGAGCTCATCCCAATAACGGGTAGCGATGTAGGTGTGACATAATCCACAGGCAATGGGTGGAATTACTAAGAAATTAATAAACATTAAGGTAGCGTTACATATTTGCCAAATAATTCATGCAGAGTGTCTCTTTTCCGGTTAAGAGTCAGCAGTCATTAGTGAGGAATGAGGGTGGGCAACACAAATAACATAGAGGGGAGGTCGTGGATACTCCACCGGTTCGGGAGGATAGCTTTCTCTTTCATCTCGCTTCCTTATTTCTTACTTAATTGTTTACCCGCATATTCGGTGCTGGTCTCACCCCTGGAGTATGTTAATTTTGCATTGCCGTTATGCAAGGCGATTTGAGACATTCCTTGCGGAGGTGATGCATATGGATCAGTCTATCCAATGTGGGGGCACCATGAAGGAGGGCCTACAGTAACGGCTAACATCCCGTGGTTTGCCTGTTTGGTTTCGGATATGGGTGTCAGTCACCCCCAAGAAGAAAATAAGCAGGGAAATTGCGGGCCAGGGTCCCACTTTGGGGGCATCAGAGCCCGGAACAGGGGGAGACGCTGTTTTCTGATCTGTTTCCTTTCAGAGCTGAAAACCCACTCTAGCGGGAAATGGGGAGGCATTGAGTGACTCGGCCTCCCTAGATTGCGGTTGGAGCCGAACCATTCGATCAAAAGAATAGTAGCAGGTTCACGATGGGCACAATTCGGCACAACTTGCTCCAGCTAGAAAAAGGGAGCTGTTCCATCAGGAGGGGATGCATCTGTCAATAAAAGGGCAGGAGCTCTTTATACAGACTAGGCTGGGGGTTATGGTGGAGCACAGTCAGCGCCAGGGGGGGGAGGGCGAGTGCGCCAGGGAGCTTCTCACCCTGTGGCGGAGCGCTGACAGTTAACAACAAAGGGGGATGCAGAGGGTAGGCGGAAGGGGGGACTGACCTACTGGTGGTCCTGGACTCTACTGCCCCAGCCCCGCAACGTATGGACTGAGTTGAACCTTGGGGAGGCTGCCTGTGTGCAGGTACCCCGGTGGGCGGCCGGTGGGCTATGCGGGGCCCTGGTTTTCAAGTAGTGCAACTGTTTACTGTAGCGCGTTGGGGCCTGCTGGCACAATGTGCGCAGCAGAGTGGGAGCTTAGTGGGCCGAGACGGCCAAGTTCAAGTGTATGGCCAAGCCCAAGTTCAAGTGTAATGTGGTGCCTATTTTCTTTACTGCCCTTGACAGGTCGAGGCCACTAAAGTGTACGGCCAAGCTCAAGTTCAAGTGTAATGTCATGCCTAATTCCCTTTCGGCCTTTGTCATGCTAATGCCGCTAAAGAGTGATGCTATAAATAATTTTATATATCCAAGTAGGATACTGTTACTCTCGTGTTGGTTTGTGGTGAATTACCCGGTTTGAGGTGAATAAAAAGGCTACGCCATGAACAACAGGCTCTGATTCTGAGAGTTCTTGGGCAGGCGGGGAGGTAAGGTGGCAGCAATTGGGGAGGAGTGAATATCACGTTGTGCGCGTACTATGAACAGGTGCCCCCGCGCCTAGGGGAGGGGCGCCCTTAGTAGAGCCACGGGACTGAGCCTCCTCCGGGGCCAGAAAGGGGGCTGGATGAGGTGATGTCATCGGGATGTGCTGGAAGGATATTTAAGGCCGTGCCCTGGGATCTTCAGCCTCTTTGTCCCCTTGGACCTCCGGCAAGCTGCAGGGGCGCATCGTCGACCACCCACCCACCCGGCAGAAGAGCGAGGCTTTATGGAGCTCTCACAGTGGCAGAGTGCTGACAGTTAACAACAAAGGGGGATGCACAACAATGGTGGTTCAGCGACTGGATGGCCCCAGGAGGGGGTAGGATCCACCTGTGCAGAGGGTAGGTGGAAGGGGGGACAGACCTGCTGGTGGTCCTGGACTCTACTGCCCTAAACCGCAACGTATGGACTGAGTTGAACCTTGGGGAGGTTGCCTGTGTGCAGGTACCCCGGTGGGCGGCCGGTGCGCTATGCGGGGCCCTGGTTTTCAAGTAGTGCAACTGTTTACTGTAGCGCGTTGGGGCCTGCTGGCACAATGTGCGCAGAAGAATGGGGGCTTGGTGGGCCGAGACGGCCAAGTTGAAGTGTATGGCCAAGCCCAAGTTCAAGTGTAATGTGGTGCCTATTTTCTTTACTGCCTTTGGCAGGTCGAGGCCACTAAAGTGTACGGCCAAGCTCAAGTTCAAGTGTAATGTCGTGCCTAATTACCTTTCAGCCTTTGTCATGCTGATGCCGCTAAAGAGTGATGCTGTAAATAATTTTATATATCCAAGTAGGATACTGTTACTCTTGTGTTGGTTTGTGGTGAAGTACCTGGTTTGAGGTGAAGAAAAAGGCTACGCCATGAACAACACGCTCTGATTCTGAGTTCTTGGGCAGGCGGGGAGGTAAGGTGGCGGCAATTGGGGAGGAGTGAATGTCACGTTGTGCGCGTACTATTTTATAGTAACCCAGCTTCTGCCTTGTTCCTATATAAGATGGTGGAACTTCTCGATGAATTGCAATAGCCTCATATAGTACATCAGGGGGTTCTTATTCCATTAATGAATATGCAACTGAAAACACTATCATACTACATCAAATATTAGTAATACTTTGTTATACAGTTATTGGCATAAAATCTAAGAAAAATAGCAAATAATCGTTGGGAGCCATAGGCCACAGGTGGATAGAGGGCATCTGTTTGAACAATGAGAAAACACATGACAGCCCAGTTGTATCCTGACTGCTTCCTGTGCTACGAGGAGCGGGGAATAATCCCCCGCATTCCAAAGCCATTCCCGATTCTCGGTGCATGCCTAACCCCATAGCATCCTCCCTTTCATTTGAAAAGCTCCTCCATTCCCCTTTGCCACCTGAACAGTACTGGTGGTAGATAAGAGAGCAGAAAATCCCAAGAACTAGCCATAACCTTGCGGAAAAGGACATGCTAATTCTAGGTCTGCATGGCTGGTCCCAATTCCGAGGACAGTAACTCACAATTGGATGGTGCGGGAGTGAAAATATTGACCGGAAGCAGTGATTACAGACTTCCTCATAATATTCCAACCCATGCGTAAACTCCTGTTTTGCACAGGTTGGAATTACGAGTTTGAAGGTATTAAACTCATCCTATAATTATCCGATGCATTAAATAACTCAACCTTCGTTACATTTCGGCAGGTCAAACCTGCCTAAATATAACAGGGGAAAACATACGTTATTTACCATATCATGTGGATTTTGGTGTGTTAAACACAAAAATCCTCATGTTATTCCCCATGAACTTGCAATAGGTGTTATTTATTGCACCGGATAAAAAATGTGTTCTGTGATGTAGTTATTTATCATGTGCGATAATTAATGCCTTAGCTCATACTCAGTCCCTAGGTGTGCTACGGTAAGATCGCTCTGATGACTTACTCCATCTCTAACACTGAAATAAAAACGTCTGCATTTAACATCGCTTTCCATGAAAATAAGCTCTTGTTTTGCGTTCATGTTACTTTATTTAAGCATTTTTCCTTTTTCTCTTATCAGCATTTGTGATAGATTTCTATTTCTAAAATGCATTAAATTCGGTGGAACGCCTTTTATGGGTTGTATAGTGCAGGAGAACACCCTTTGAGGGCACTCACTGAATCTTATTTAACCCTGTTCAAATGAGATGCCACATACAGGACAAATTAAGCTATTTTTAATCAGAAGACAAAGTGGAAACTAGATAAAATTTTAATAAATCATAAATTAATCATTGAAATATAATTTCCTACCCAGTTTTAACAGTAAAAAATGTTTTACACACTCTCTTGGACCGATCCATCAGGCTGTCTTTGTACTACTCTGTGGCTACTCCAACGCGGTTCCGGACGCCTCGAGGGCACGAGCTGTAAATGAGACATTTTTACATTCGCTCCAATACATACTCGCTGGCAGAGCAGAGCAGCTAATATTTAAAATGAAAATTGAACCTTACAAGTCTCTGCCCTCTCCTGGCAGCTGGCTGATATCACCCTTCTGGCTGTAAACAGAATTAGGCACAAATGAAGACATTGAAATTCAGGAAGAGTTCTAAGAACAGGGGTGTGCAAAGCTGCAGGCAGTGCTTTTATATGCAACCTTTATGAAGGTCTTTGGGACACTTTTAAACTTTACAGAGTTAGAAACTTTTCTGCTACGTCACATTCGTGTCAATGTATGTGGTCTAGTCTTATACTCCTGAGACTGATTAGTAGGCCTGATGTACTAGAACAGAAAATCACGTCAACTCATAGCAAAATCTGAAGCAGTGCAGCGCTGCAAATCTCCTTGAGGCGCTGTACTGCATGACAGGGAAAGGGCAGGAATGTGCTGTATTTAAGGCAGTATGGCACATTCCTGCCTTTTCCCTTGCGCTGGTGCCCTTTTGGCAGCCTAGCGCCAACGCAGGCACCCGTGCACCATGCATGCAGGGGTTGTATTTGTGCAGGAAGGGGCACTTTTTTGCACAAAAACAATCCTGGGAGGCATATTCCTCTTTCTATATGTGCTGCAGAATGCAAAACACATAGACAGAAGAAGAAAAGAGGAGAAATAGAGATATTTTTCCTCGTTACGCCTCCCTTGGGTAGGTGTAAGATTTTGGTGCATCCCCAGGTTTACAAGTTCTTGGAAATCTGAGGATGCGTCAAAATCCATGAGAGTTGTGTGGGAACACCCATGCAACACCCATTGAACACCTTCCCAGGGCAAAGTAACACAATGCAGTGATTTGCACTGCATTGTGTTACTCCAGGTTTTTGAAGCCACTCAGAGCCACGCAAAGTGGCTTTGCGTGGCTTCAAAAATCTGACGTAGAGGTTTGCGTCACTCATGTACCACACTGCCTGATGCAAACATGAGGCAACCCTCTCATAAATAAGCCCGCTTGTGACTTTGGCCCCTGCTTTTCTTCTGAGCAATGTAATTGTGCAGAGCAAAGCTCCGAAAAAGGTAAAGTTGCTGAAACCTTAGAGAAAAAATAATCATGCAATGTAAAAATGTTCTCCGATATGAAAATACTCTTGGAAAAGGCAAAGCTGAGCCGAGAAGCTTTGCAAACGTCATGAAAAGCGGACATCAGGAAGTTAATTTAATATTTGGTGGATGGAGTAATCTCTGTTGGCCTGACACAGAAATTAATGTACTAGGCTACTTCACCCAACAAAATGTCTAAAGCATTGTCAGGAACCGCCGTCACAGTGGTTCCTGTCAATGCTTTTTAAGGTTTGGCACGCAGCTCTGTCAGCATCACAGAATTGTCCGCCAAAGATTTTATTTTTTTTATTCCAAAGCGAGGTTTTCTTTTTGACAATAAAAAAAATTCTCCACTCGCCATGGGGGTTATCTCCCATGGCTCGGGAGGCATTGCACAGTTTTCAAGGTTCCTTGCCACCAGCGTTTTTCTGGCTGTGACAGGCAGTGAAAACTGACTTCTATGCCCATGCATCTAAATTAGGTTAGGGGACATACATGTCAGCCTCCAACGGCTATCGGAGGGGTGTAACCATGGCAGAGATGGAGTAGTCGCCTCCATAGTTACACCTATGGTCAGCCCGCATCTAAATTCTGGAGGTGGACCATCACCTTGGCGGTATGGATACTCCATTGCCATTGCTATGGAGTAGGCTTATGGACAAGATTAAATCAGCCCCTTTGCCCAAAAAAACCCCAAAAGCTCTTTAACTAAGACCTATGTGTTCAGTGCCTGTACCATTGCCTTTGTTTCTTTTAGTTATCCTACTTACTTTGTTGCTGCCTGAATCAACCTGTATTTGGTAAGTGGTGCACATGGAATCACCAATATATTTATACATTCATTGTATGATTTGATTTGATTTTAAATTTATAAACAGTGACCACTGTCCATACACATGAAGGCGCTATAGTCACAACAACCCGCACATTCCATCTGTGAATCACTCCAGCTGTGAATGAATTACAGGAGGTAAAAATGGACAGCCTAAGTAGTGTACAGCCAGGTCTTCAATGCCTTTCTGAAAGGCAAGTGTCCCTTGATTAAGTCAAGGGATGGGAGAGCGAGTTCCAGAGTCTGGCAGCAGCAACTGAGAAAGCTCTGAACCTCCATTTCGTCTTGCGGACTCTGTGTACGGTGACCAGATTCCGATGGGCTGATCGCAGATCTCTCTCTTGAGTGTACCAGTGGACCATCTCCCTTATCCCAGCCAAGCTTACATGATAAAGAGCCTTATGGACCATGTAGATAGCCTTAAAAAGAATACGCTTTCTGATGGGGAGACAGTAAAGCTCGCGCAGCCCCGCAGAAGCTTTTTGACGCTTAGGAATGTCAAGAATAGACCTAGCGAGAGCATTCTGTGCTACCTGCAATTTTTCTTGAATACTGCTGTTAGATAAAGAGCGTTACCATAGTCAACTCTAGACATAACCAATGCCAGAGCAACCTTCTTGCTCGCCAAGATGGGAATGAAGGGAAACATTTTCTTTAACCTTCTTATAAGCCAGAAGAATATTGCAACTGTGCGATTGTCCTGTCCATTAAGAGAAAGCTTGGTATCAAGGATCACTCCAAGATTTTTAGATTTATCAGCTGGGACAGCAAAGTGCCAAGGGAATTCGGCCACCAGACAGTATTCCAGATCGAGGTATGCGTTACAAAAAGCAGCACCTCACTTTTCTCATCAATAAGTTTAAGGAAATTACTTCCCATCCATTCTGCTACTGCAGACATACAGTGTGAGAAATTAGCTGCTGTGGCTGAAGAGTTCTTCAAAATCGACACAATAATTTTAAGGTCGTCAACGTATGATATCGCATGCAGGCCATAGGAAGGAATAATGATGCAAGTGGAAAGATGCACAAATTAAAAAACATAGGGCTCAAAGATGAGCCCTGAGGTACACCAAAAGGAAGGGAGAAGACATCAGAAAGATAGTGATTTAGCATAACCCTTTGAGAGGGATCTCTAAGGAATGAAGATACCAGTGCCAAGGCTCTGTCTGCGATGCCCATCTCTTGAAGGCTGTTTAATTAGTAGAGAAGGGGAGATGGTATCAAAGGCCACTGTTAGATCCAATAGGATCAAGGCCATGCCTTGCCCTTCTTTCACTAACCGTCTAATATAGTCGCTGGCCAAGACTAATGCAGATTCCATCCAGCCGACCATGATCTTCTACGAACTTCATCAGATGGACATTTAAATGTCTCTCCATAGCCTTGGCAGGCAAAGGAAGGAGTGAGATTGGGCAATAGTTTTTGCAATCTTTACTATCAAGGTTAAACTTTTTTAGAAGAGGCCTGACCAGTGCCTCCTTCCATGCCTGTGGATAACAGCCAGAGGAGATCACTTCATTCATTAAAGATGTAAGAGGGTGTACCACAGTGGCCAATCACTGTGTGCAGCATTCCAGGTCTGCAAACCTCCAGAGGCAAACCCGATTTAGTGTTCACAAGAAGCTGTTCCACCATCTCTGGAGTAAGTATTTAAAGAGCTCTTAAATACTAATAGACAACGACACTGGAAAGATGTCTACAGATAGTGCAAACTGAGATGTAGTAATCTGTATGCAAAGGACCAACATGCAAGTACTTGAGCCATAAAATGTCCCACAGTGTGCACCTGCCAGATCTGATCCTGGTTAATGCATATTCATTGGTCCTCAAGAAAAGAAAGGGGTTTTGCTGGTGATCTCAAAGTTAGGGCCATATTGAGGGTGAGAAATATACATTATATCAATCTGTAGGAGGGAATCCACATGATGCTCTGAATTCATACTGGTCATGAGTGTAATTGTACTTTTGTGTACTGAATAAAGAAAGTCAAAAGTTACTTATGTGTGCAATGCATCTTCAGTTGTGAAAACCTGCATTTGGTGAAACAGCAGGCACAAAGCTGTGTGATGTCACCTTTTTAAGTTGTGAATCAGTGATACACAACTACCATGCTTGACCACTCTTTCATTCCCAACTTTATTTGCACAAATAGAGATTTTTATGTACTTGCGGATAACAGTCATGTGCGCTTCCCTAAAACACCACTTAACACAAACAAAACTTTCTCCCGGGACAAATGGCCATTTTTAGTTGATTCTTCTCACATTCAGCTAGGAGAAACTATATTGCAGTAATTGGTATCCTACAAATAAAATAAAAAAATGCATGTCTGATTTCAGCAACTGATTTGGATGCTGTAAATCTGGTTAAAAAGCAAGTGCATTTAACCACGTCTTTCAAAGTCACATTAAGATGTGAGTTTACTTGCAGTTAATGTAAATTATAGAAATCAAGCACTGCAAAAACATATAACAGTAGTATGTGGAGGGTCTCTGTCACTGGACAGAATTGCCTAACAGTGCTATATTGCTGTGGTAATTATGTGCATAATGTACAAGTCACAGCATCAGACTCAGGCCAGAATAGTTCTCCTATTCACTATATCTGTCTCATACAACTATGTACTGAGTTAGGTAGCCAAAGGACTTCTTTATATACTTGAGGAATTATAGAGATACTGTGGATTAAAAATAGATCGAGAAACATTTCTGCAAACATTCTTTTTGAAGAATCCTTCATTTCATCCAGCTGTCAACCAGAAGCTGAATAGCTCCTTAATTAGGTGTGAGTTGGCTCCCAAAGCTGAGACAAAAGGAGAAAGGGTGACCTCCTCCTGATTGGAGGGCCATTTGTCTGCGCCCATGAACATAATTAACTTCAAAGTATGCCTACACTGTCACTGCCAGATGTAGCTCACACCTGGGCCTTCCCCTCTACTTTCCTTCTAGCCAGACAGGTACCACTACCAGACAGGGAGGAGCTGCTCCAGAACTGGTCATGAGTGACCACAGGGAAGGATTTGTTCATTTCCCTGGCCACACTTCTAAGGGGGGGGGGCACAGGAGCTCTGCACAAGGAAGGAAAGGCTCTACCATCTTGGTTTTAGGTAGAGAGGGGCAATCTGAGATTGTTTGCAGTAGAGCACATAAGAACAGCTGCAAAAGTGGGTATGGTTTCCTCTAGGAACATGTGATGACACGGACCCAATGAAGTGACAGGAGTCATTTCAAGTTTAAGTATACATGTATATTGGCCACAGTATCGGCAGTCCAGCAGCAACTGACAGTCATAGAACCCTCAAACCCCTTACACCAGATTTCACATTCCTTGCAAGGAGATCTGGAAAGTGGAATGTGGTAACAAGGACATCACCATAATATCTCCCTTCCTTACAAACAACAAAATAAAGAAACTTGAACCTAATACAAATTCCATGACAAAGAAAAAATTAAAATAGGGGCAAAAGGGATTAGTTTAACATAAGTAAAACATACCATATAGAATCGACTCTTAGCTATGTAGTGAATATAACGTGAAACATTTTTGTTGATGTTACAATAACTAATCACGGTATCTAATTGGCTTAGTGAAAATATGTTTACTCCTTTGTTTGAAAAAATGAGTGCCCTCAGTGAGCGTATCACGCACACAGGGTTTAAGACTTGAATCCCCAGCACCAAACATGTCGCCCGAGGGACCCCCGGCATTCTTTTCTTCACAGGGACTGTTGTCGTGCTTCACTTTCACCACCCTACTCTTGTTCCACCATTTACGTCACTCTGTGCAGACGGCATTTCTAGCAACAACCTCCACTTTAACAGGTGCTCTAAATTTAGATTTGCCTTTGGCGACATGAGTGGGATTTTTCAAACGCACCCAATAACCAACTTGAATGTTGTCTCTAATTCCTTTAACTTTGTGTCTGGGATCATACTGAGCTTTTATTCTGGCTTGAAACTTTTCAACTCTAGGTCTTACAATTTTATCTACAGCAACATTCTGATCAGATTTTGTTTGACATTCTCTCAAACATGCGGGACATAACCATGACACAGGCACATGCCCCCTCATGATTTCAAGCAGAGACAATCCAGTAACAGCATTTTGACTGGACCGGTGGGACCAAAGCATACTTTCTACAGCCTCACACAACTCCACCTTGTTTTGTACGGCCCACTGAATACACCTAGTCCGTTAGCCTGGGGGTAATACAAAGCTATGCTTTTGTGTTTTATGGCATTTGTGTCCAAGAAAATCCTCATCTCTCTGGACACAAATTGCATTTCCATTGTCAGAAATGATTTCCTTGGGACAACCCTCTCTCAAAAACAAATTCTTCAAAAACGTGATGACACCTGAGGTGTTGGGTTCCTCCATGAATTTAACTTCCCACCACTTGCTACAATAAAATACAACCACAATGGCAAATCTAAACTTCGATGGCAGGGTACTGAAAGGACCAAAAAAATCAATAGCAAGTTTAGACCATAGACTCTCAGGAAGACAGATAGGCTGGAGAGGAACAGCTTCGGTTTTCAAACCTTTATCGCTGGTGGCACACATAACACATGCACGTACACTTGCAGTAATTTCACTATCCATCCCCGGCCACCAGTAACTGTCTCTAATCTTACTCTTGGCTATCGTCTGACCCAAATGTTCTTCATGCCCATAGAGAATAATTTTATCTCTTAAACCAGTGGGAGGTACAAATGTGTCACCTCAGACCAACATCCCATTCTCTTCGATAGAAAGCTCATCAGCCACTTTGAAATAAGCTTGTAACCTTACTGGCAACACTTTCTCTTTGGGCCATCCCCCATAACAAATCTCCTCACACTCTCAAGTTCCTCATCTTTCACTGTCTCATTATTCCACTCATCTTCTGTGACACACATCTGTAGTTGCAATTAAACACTCCTCATCATCTTCATCCCCATTATCTGAATACTCAGCAGCATTGAGTGGTGAACGTGATAAATAGTCTGCTCTTGTGTTTTTTCCCCCATGGATGTACTCCACATTGAAATTGTATTGCAATAGTTTTGAACTCAGCCTGGCCAACCTTGGTGTGTGATCCTTGATGACCGTGCCCCCTAAGAATGCTGACTAAAGGTTTGTGATCAGTCCTGAGAGTAAGTCTTCTACACTTAACATTTTTCGCTGGACACGGCTGACCTTTGGGGCCATGATTTGGATATCCACACCCGAAACATATATTTTTCTGATTAAAATATCCGCCCTCAGTCTCTTTTTTCTTTGTAAATTTCTTATTCTGACCATTTTGTTTGTTACTCCTACTTTCATTCACAACTGTACCCCACTTTGTTCTTTCTGTGTTAAGTTTTTACAAGATTTACAAGATAACTCAATGCTCTTCACGACATCGATGGTCTCAATAAGGGTGGGATTTTTCATAGTTAGCAATTTCTCCTGGACTTTTTTATCTGAAAAGCGCACAACTATCTGGTCACAAATAAGTTGTGACGTAAAATTTTCAAACTCACATTCTGCAGCTAGCATACGTAAAACTGCCACAGAACTGTCAATAGACTCGTCATGCTCGCTAGTAAAAAAATTGTGTCTGTTAACAATTAAACTAGGTTGGACATCAAACTGCTTTTCAAGTTTCTTCACAGCCATATGATACTCATCAATATCCTCTTCTACTAGTTGAAAGGGTGGGAGATGCTCATACACAGATTGTCCCTCAAATCCCAGATTATGCTCCAACAAAAATCTTTTGCTTTCTGGACAATATCTATTTCCCCCAATAGCTACCAGGTATTTTGTAAATGCTCTGTACCGATTCCTCCATGGAATCGGTGGGGCACCAGGTGTTTGGAGAAAAGGGGCAGGAGCATTAATACTTTGCATGGAAGTACACATTAGTAGAAATACTGAACACCCTTAAATACAGAACTGAAATTAAAACAAAAAAACAATATTTGCAGTAACAGTTTTTAACACATCTGAGGTTCAGAGATGTGTGTGTATATGGTAAACTTTGAAACCAAAACACACCAAGCTTCATTCCACATGTGAGTGTCATAGTTGATGAAAAACCTAAGCTCCAACCAGTTAAGATTTTCTTTACGGTGCACTCCTAAATGTGCGTGTATTTTAACTTGAGATAAGACAGCAAACAAGTAAATGTGCGCAAATCACGGTTACCTAATGCCGAAGTTAACTGGAACACACAGTATGTTTGTGCGTATCACAGTCGTCTGGAACCGTTGTCCCAGGATGCAATATCACTTACGCACGGAATGTGTGCGCATCACAGTTGACTGAAGTTACAAGTTGTCGTAAGAAGGAAATATAAAAAAACACTGTAATAAGGATGTTTTTTCCCTTTGCGTAGATTGGCCTGTCCCCAAACCAATATGGCTGCCGACATGCCATACATGTACATAGAACGTGGTCTCGCTTGAAGATCAGAGTGCGCAATCAGCATCACGAAAGGCTCAGTGAGGGGATGACGAAATGTTGAGTGCTCGAGCACTGCTCTGGGTTAGATGCGCCTCCCAGAGCTTGGTTGACGAGACAGTAAATGCGGCGCTCCCGATTACTGAGATGTGCCCCACACACGGTTTCAACTGGGTCTGCGCTATACCCTGCTGGTGGCATCTGTTGGAGTGGGTCCTGACCCACTAGTGCTGTTCCTGAGGTCCTGGAACCCTTGTCAGCAGTGAATCTGATTCAGCAGGCCCAACACTGACTGACATCCGATGACATTGAACTCTGTCCGGCTACAGCCTGCAGCCTTACCCTACTGAAGTAATCTGACTTCCAGAAAAGAGACTATGGGCCTGATTTAGATTTTGTCAGTCCGACCGCTGTCCCGCCGTGGCGGCGAGACTGCGTACTCTGCCCAGCTGACCGCATTCCGCCTGCCGTATTAAGATGTATACACGATACACAGAAGACTGCCGCGGTGGCAGTCGTCTGTGCTGACGAACTGCCTGCTGTCATGATCTCAACGATGGGGTCCCGCTGTGGTTTCTTAGTACAGGCATTGTCCCCTTCCTTGTTTCCTAACTAGGAGCAGTCAAAACAACGGGGTTGAAAATGGAGCACCCTGGGTCACTGCCTACCAGAACCCCTCTGTTTTTCAGAAGGTGCATGGGAACTCTTCCCCCCACCTAATTCTGAGAATTGTCTGTGCCACCTAGGACCCCCCTGACTCTGCTGGGAGAACCTGAACCACCCTTCTGGGGTCACTCCCAGGTACCTTCTTATGGACCCTGGTGCTGAGCCAGAGGTCTACTTCCTTTGCAAGCTTCCTGGATACAAAGAGCTTGGTGTCTATCGGGTGTTGGCACAATGCTGTAAAGCATTTTCAGAGCATGTGCTCTCACAATGAGGGGTTATACTATTCATTAACGTCACTCGCATTGTTGCCCTTCACCCAACTATTTGATACCTTTCCAGAGCAGTCCACAAAATCTACACAAGACTGGTTAGACAGTTTGTGACTCTCCCTAAACCTTAAGCAGTATAGCTCTGGGGTGAGACCAAACTTTGTGATAAGGGCTAATTTCATGTGGGCATAGGCAATCTGGTCAGCTACCTCTAAGGTCAGTAGGTTATCAATTCCAACTGTGGGCATATGTTTCCATGGACTAACTCTCAAAACTCGTCTTGGACTCTATACATGTGCAGGGTAACCACTTATCAATATTGTGCCACACCTCAAAGCAAGGCACCAGGTCTTTGACTAAGTGGAACCTTCTGTCTTGATTGGAAAATGCGTTGTCACTGCAAACATTGCTACTGGAGTTTGTAAGCTTCTTTATTTTTAAGTCCAGTTCTTTTAGACTCACTTCATGGGCCAACAAACGTTTCTTCTTCTCCAAAGCTAGCCTTCTTTCCGCCTGCCAAAACCCTTTTCTCTTTTTAAGCTAGTTTTAGTTGGACCAGCTGCAGTTTAAACTCTCTGTCTGCTTTACTGTCCTCCAGTCCCTCATGAGCCAGGTTGTAAGAGGTCAAACTGCTGCCTGTCCTAGATCCCATAGCAGATATCACTCCTGTGGGCCTCCATCTATCCTCTGGTTCTGAGGCCAGGGGCAGGAGGTTCTCATCTCCTCCTTGCCCTGGGACTGCTCGCAAGGTATCCTTCTCTTCCGCCTCCTCTTCCATTTCATCCTCTTCTTCATCATTTTCTGTTGCAGCATTCATCCTACAGAACTCCTCACAGGCTTGGGGGGATAACTTGTACTGAAATTTTGGGGAGCACTTGACCATCTTATGCCCCCTCTCCCTGCACAAGTTTTTCAGCTCTACTATACTGTAGCTATCAAGGTTGTCGAGATCCAACTCCATGTTTGCAGGCAAAGGTCACAGGTGCAAAAAATGTGAGGTGGGTATTACATTTAGAAACAGGAGAGGGACGTGGCTGAACCACCGAAGATTGGGGCCGCGAGTTAATTTTGCTCAGCGCAGCCCCCGCATTATCCTTAAGCATCCTGCTGGATTTCAGTGGTTCATCTGTGGACATGCCGGTTGCACCACACACATGATAGGAGACAGGCTTATTGAGATTGCCCCTGAAAAGAGTGCAGATTGTGCAGTGTAAGACTAGCAGATTGGAGGCCCAGAGCATCCCCCTGGCTCATGTGGCACTGAAGTTGATGCTGGTGGTGGATGGGAAGTGGAGCCATCGGGGACAATCCGCAAGCTGTGCTCGATGATATAGGGATAGGAGGGTGCCATATGCGGGCTGCTGTGGCCCACCCCAGGACTAGGAAGGGGCTGGGCAGCACCAGGCTGTGACTGCCCTGAGCTGCGTGAGCCTGGGCAACCACGCTAGACCTGCAGCCTCCCCGGGCCCGATCTTGCTGGTACCCGGGGCTCCTTGTTGACGCAGTGGCTGTGTTCTGTGGCTGGGATCCTTTGGCAGGCCCTGAGTGCAGTGGCACTTGGGGCTGTGCAAATCCTACCTCTGGGAGCTACAGCACCCTGCACGTGTGACTGGGCTACTGCATCTTCAGCTGCCTGGAGCTTCCCTCCTCACAGGGCACTATTAACACAACCTTAACTCCTTTGACACCTGGATAAGCAGAGGCAGCAGAGGGACTAAGCCTCGAACCATTGAGCCTATCGAATTGAACCAGACGCTTCTTGGTGGGCAGTCGACTGCTCGTGCCGCCTTCCCCCAGTGAAGTCTGGGAGGGCAGGTGGGTCGGTGCCTGGAGACCCATTAGAGACCTGGCCATCTAATAACTAAGGATAAGCCACAGACGGAGGGAAGCAGGGCACTCTGAACTAGTTTGCCTAGGCCGGGAGTGCCGCTGTCCTCTCTACAGAGCCCATGACTGGCACCCCACAGACTGCCTTGAAGGCCGCCCCCACCGACGGGGTGGCAACGGACACAGAAGCAACACTCGTGGCCATTGCTCAAACAAAGGAGTCCATGGAGGCCGCAACGGGGCAGTATGTGCAGATATGATCCTACTTCGACAAGACCTGCAACAAGTAGCAGGAAGGGCCACCAAGGGTAGGATCTCAGAACTAGAGGACATGGTGAAAACACTGCAACAATTCCTTAATAAAATGGTGTCCATGACCAAGGAAATGGCAATCTGAGTGGAGGATGCTGAAGAGAGGGCACGAAAAAATTACCTGTTCTTCAGGGGCTTCCCTGAGGGCTGTGAAGACCCCTCCCCAGAGAACCTGGTGTACCTCTTAGGGATCAGGACCCATTCCAGCAGATGCCAGTAGCAGAGCTCAGGTAGCTCCAGGGACCTCCACTTGATGCTGGTCAGCTGGGCAGGCCTCTGGAAGCTTGTGCGTCCCTTTAGCTCTCACAGGAGGTCATCCAACTGAGCCTTGGAGTTACTCTAAGTAGGCTAGGTTCAATGCAAGTAGGTCAAATCCTTCTTCAGTCAGCAGGGCAGTGCTTCCTCCTAAGACAGCAGGGCAGTCCTTTTTCTGAATCTTCCACATGTCCAGGAGTGTTCTGATGAGAGATTCTGAAGGTCCCATTTTTTTTTAGCTTTGTGTGGGGGAATTCCCTGACCTACTGCCAAAACTGGTTCTGGTCCATTCTTCCCCTTCCCCTGGTCCTGTCTCCAAACAGGCTAGGGTGATAAATTCAAGGGCAGACTTTGTGTCAGGTCCCTTTGTGTGTGCACTGGGTAAATGTAGTACCATTTAGCAGGGACCTATAAGTAAATTGAATGTATCAATTAGGTGTAGGCAAATGTTACCATGTTTTAGGCAGAGAGCACAAGCACCTTACCACTGGTTAGTAGGTAAAGAGTGCACACAGTCCTAAAAACCAAATTCTGAAAACAGGAGCAGTGAAGGAAAAAAAGTTTAAGGGTGACAATGCCAAGAAGGCCAAGGCCAACATATATACAATGCATTTCTTAAGACAACTGTCCATAAAACCAACAGACATTTTACTGAATTCATTATCACAATTTTATTTCGAATTCATAATTATATGAATTCCTGAAAGCTCTTAAAAAGTATCCCAAACCAGCTGTAACATCGAAAAATTGCAGCTTGGACAAAAACTCAGCAGCATCATATCGCATATAAACCAAATATTTCAAAAACAAGGATTTCAATATTTACAACACAAATCTGAAAATAGACAGTCAATTAAAACATGGGAAATAGTGCCCTTTACATTTTGAGGGCAAATACATAGTCCTCCATTATGCTTGATTTTTATAGATTAAAAAAGAGATTCCCATCAGAGAGTCACAGCCTAACCTATATTTTAAAATCAAATCTCATGACAGAGAAATGGGTCTGGCAAATGGAACAAATATGGAAAAATGTCCAATTTGCCCTAGTTTTCAATGTCAACTTGATAGGATGTTTCAGTGAAAAAAATTTGGATGGAGAGTTTTAGTACTCTGTCTTCTAAAATCCTTTTAGGTGGAAAGTGATCAAAACATCCAAAACTTTTCCAGAATGAATAGTATTGTTTAAGAGCATTTATGTACATCAGGAGTGCCTGTGCCCACTTACACTCACTATGTTGTGCCTCAAGCCAACAAACCTGGGATACCTTACTTGGACTACTGTTGCCAATGGGTTCTGTCAATTTTGTATGAGTGAATTGTTATGGTTTTCGATCACATGGTTTTAGTTTTTTTGATGTTTACTGTGGGTGAGTCTCACAACCTGAGTCTCACTCACGATAATTGCATGGTAATTGGACTGCAGGTGTTTACCATCAGTGTACACCTTTTAAGATAAGGCTGCTGCTGTGATAAAGCTCAGGTAAGGGTCACTGGACTGGTGACACATGAATACGTGTGCACACTCATGTGCGTACATGTGTGGGCTGCACGTGAGACTCAGTCATGCATGGCCTGGTAGCTGCACCTAGGTAACCGGCCTGTGACAGTTTTAATCTGCAAATTCGACCTGTCAAAATAACCCCTTGTAACAGGCCTATGCCTTCCATTTAAATATTTATGTCACCCATATCTAGGCATTTTTGCCCACAAAAGAAAGTGCATGATATGTAAATGTAGGTTTTGTAGAAGTTAATGTTGAACATGTACTTACAGTGAAATATCCCCCAAAACAATTTTCCCTGTCCCAAGGCTGGTTGCTTCCATAGGGAATTATTGTGCTACATTGTTGCATTTATTAAATGCTAAATTTTGATTGGTGTTACAGCAAACAAATGATGGACGGAATGCTGACAATGCAAGCATTCTCCCCCAGTCAAAAGATCTGGGTTAAATCCATCGTTCTTTTGCCCACTACGCCACCCCAGTTGACAGAACTCTCACAGACATGAAACAAACCAATGACAAAGACTGAAAAACTACAACACCCATAATACACTTGGGTGACTAGTGGTGGTTAAGTGTGAGCAAACAGGAAGTTCCTATGGCTGCAGAGACGGAAATGGCCATACGGTGATCGAGAGAGGCAAAAAGGTAGCAAACGAGGACACACGCAATAAAAGTAAGATCATAATATCTTGTTGCGAGGCTATAGTGGTTATAAACGTCTAGTGTTGGCCTCAAAAACAGTCGAAATATCACCTACAGGGAGAAAAGTAACCTGGAACGTCAACTGCGAGCAACATATACAAAAAGTGAGACGCCACTCGGTAATCAACAGGTACGCGGCCCGTTATTAAGAACATTAGCTGTTGCAACAATGTATTGCAAGAGCGTCTGCAAATGTAAATAATATTTCAAATGTCGTCCGCAGGGAGGAAAATAGTTCAGAAAGTCGCTCGAGAGCATTGTCTATGAAAAGGGAAACGCCGCCCGCTAACAATCAGGTACGCGGCCTGGCCCCTCAGCGATTACCAGCACTAGCGGTTGTAGCAATGTATCGTAAGAGCTTAGTAAAATAATGTTACAATTGTCACCCGCAGGAAAGAATTGATTTGAACAGCCCTGCAAGCACTACTTGATAATTGCTCATATGAAAGGAAAGACGCCGCCTTCTTGAATCAGGTATGCGGCTTAAGTACACTGTGCAATTTAATATAAGTGCAGTCTACATACTTTACCTTAGTAAATAGTCGATCCTTTTGCCCTTACAGCCTCCCACGAACACGGAAATGACCCTAGTTCAACCAAAAATTGGTGAATAAAAGCTGAATAAAGCAGGTAACTCTTTCAATGTATAGTGTATATAAATAGAGAGAAGGCGAGGTTGTACAATGCACTGACACACATTTATTTATGTTTATTCATTAGATTTCATCTACACACTGAGTCAGATAAGAAATCAAGAAGCCCTGATGAGAGCCCCATGAGTTTCACTGGGACTTGAAACGCGTCGGCATTTTCTCATTTTCTGAAAGAATAGATTGGCATTTTTTGCCCCCCTTCGGTGTATAAATATTAATCCTAAAGGGTCTATTGTAAAAACTAGTGTGTAAAAAGAATGGTGCATTACTGTATGTTTTAAATGTCACACATTTGTTGTCACAGTATTATTTGTCTATTTGTTTGTTTATTGTCTGGCACAATTATGTTTTTGGATGTTAAAATGAACAGTGTTTCCTTCACATTCAGACGCTTTAAAATAATTCAGAAGTGGTTTTGAAATGAAAAAGAAAAAGGTTAAATAAATAACCAGATCCAAGCGTATTCCAACGTTGGTTCTTGTAGTGTGTCTGTTCAATTAAATAGCAGTACCACGAAACAGTAGCCCGGTTCTCTTCATAGTTTCAATTTAAAGGGCCCTACCTCGCTACGGTCCCAGGGCCAAACCTCCCTTTAGACAACTTTTAGAAAGTTAGCATTCCCCTGCCTAAAGTTTCTTATGCCTTTCAGTGAGTGACTAGTTGTCTGTGCTGGTGATGTCTCTCCCACTAGGAAATGTGTATTGAGGCCAGCCAGAGAGCAAAGGTGTCTGGGTGTAGTGGGGAGTGGGTCTCTCTGACAGGATGACTGTGGAAGAGCTGTGCCCTGTCCAGATTACACCTCAAAGGAACTTGCCTCCAGCACACACAAATGAATCTGTCACCAGGCCTGCTCCATTCCTTTGTTGTTTCACTAGCCAGGCTGGTGCCAAACCCAGCAAAAAGGGAGGAACTGACCAGAACCAGTTTGATAATTAGACATGGTGTGTTCTTCCCCCACAAGCTGGCACTGAGCATAAAAGTGGCATCTCCAGAACCTTAAGGAGACAACAACATGGACAGCTGAAAGGACATGCCGCCTGCTGCTCTGATGGACTAAGGACTCTGCCTGCAGCTGACCCACAGCACTAGATATGTCACTCTGAGGTCCAGTTAGGGGAGACCTGGACTTCTGTGCCCCAGCAGGAGGAGAGGAGCACCAGGAGCCAGGCAAAGAAGAAAGGTGGTGCAGGTGGTCATTAAACCAGTTGCCTGCAAAGTGTGTCCATTCTGAGGCCGCAAACCCTGTTGGCTAGTGATCGCCACCAGGAGGAAAACAAGCCAAAGATAAGGAAAATCAGCCCTATAGGGCCCGAGTTAGGCACATTTGAAATTTGGCCTATGTAAACATGCCCGCATGGGCCAATGAGCATGTGAGACTCGGCCTTAACTACTTGTAAATGACCCCAACTGAGCCAAGAATTGTTGGGAAACTGTCGCGCTGTGTTGTGTATCGTAGTACACGATCAGTTGTAATGCTCAAAGGATATAGGTGAAGGCCATCCACCAACACCAAATATGCGGACAATGCCCACACATGTAGATTCAAAAACCAAAATTATATCCTGAGCAAATCAAATCCACAATGATTCATAATGTCCATAAAGTCAATAATCAGAAAATTCTCTTCTTATTATGTAAGTGTTCTTCTTTATTTCGTTTGTGTGTTGCTTCAACATGGGTAAGAGCCAGGTACAAGCCGAGCCAACACGTGTTTCGTCACACGGAGTAACCGCTGACTTCTTCAGGGCAAAACGTAAAGTACAACTAGATAGACGCCACGCGTGAGAGCAGGTTGCTGTTCGGTCGGTTGTGTGCCCGACTCAGGATATCATACTCGGATCTGGACGCAGATCTTTCACTGATTACTCTCGCTACTTCTGACCATTGTGTCGTCGTTTATAACCTGTCTTTTCGGTTTTCACATGCTGCCAGCTACACTTTTAAATCTTATTGGTACTCCTTATCTAGTTGTACTTTACGTTTTGCCCTGAAGAAGTCAGCGGTTACTCCGTGTGAGGAAACACGTGTTGGCTCGGCTAGTACCTGGCTCTTACCCATGTTGAAGCAACACACAAACGAAATAAAGAAGAACACTTACAGAATAAGAAGAGAATTTTCTGATTATTGACTTTCTGGACATTATGAATCATTGTGGATTTGATTTGCTCAGGATATAATTTTGGTTTTTGAATCTACTTGTAAATGACCCCAGGGAAGGCCAAACCCCCGGGTAACAATGCACACTTTTTATTCAATTACCAAGAGAGGGGGTGTGCATCAGGACAAGTTTTCAAGGGGCCCCAACTGTAATCCCAATGACTAAGGCAAGGTCCCATCCCATCCCTTGGACCCCAACAGTAGAAGAGGTGCTGAAGGGATCGCAGTGGGAAAGAAAGAAATCTGGTTCCCGTGCCAGCACAGACAGTGTCAGACGAGCAGGGAACTGGCAAGGCAACACAGGAGTGGGCTCCACAAGCTGCCCCAATGTTCAAGATGACTCTGGGTACCCTCAATGGGACTGAGACACCTATCCTAAAAAAAATCCAAAAGGGAAACGGAGGTGCAGTGCGAAGTCATGCAGCAGTAAAACCCACTTCTCTAATATGCATGGCTTCACAGAGGGAGAGTCCTACAATGCCTTGGGGGATTGATTTGCCTGAGATTGTCTTCCTTGTGGTGCCCTAAGGGGGGGCAGGGGCAGCACCAATGGTTTTAAGGATGTGTTTAGGGTACTGCTCACTATAAAAATGAACCACATATCTCCCAGAATACAAAATGCATGACCTGGGGAGACTTTTAAGTATTTTACAAGGTATTCCTTAGAATGGAGCTTTTGCTCTCCAGCTTGGCAGTGTAGGGATCTCTAGCAGTTGATCCTATGGCAGTATTTTATGTAATTCCAAAGCTGTAAAGGAAAGACTGAGGCACATGCTATGCTTGTTTCCAATGCTTTATTGAATATATATTGTTGACAGAGATTTTTAACATACATTTCAATGTTTTTGTTGACAACAATGATTGTCTTTGAACATGGTTACTTATTCCAGTGATAGGATGGTGATTTTTAGCAAGTGATTATTGGTCTAATAATGTGGTGACCCCTTGACAAAGCTAATAGGCTTGCCTTATATATGAATGTTTTGAACCCCTGACAAAACTTATAGGCCTTTTTTATTTAAACAGAAACCCCCTATATTGTGATATTCTATCTTGTATAGGTGGCAAGGTATTGTGATTTTGGGGGTGATGATCCAGTAGGGGTCAATAATGGCCACCTGTCTCCAGGCACAACTCGTGTTACTGTTTGCCAGGGTCTGATTCTGGCGCAGTCAACACTACAAGATTAGACCCATCTGTAAAGACTTCAACTGTTGACTCTCTCAGTCCCCCCTCAGACCAAACAAGTGCTGTCCCAGCTTCTTGCTGATCCTCAGCAGCTTGACCAACCTACTCCCTTAGTCTCACTGTAAGTACCAGCACCTCAGGGATGGGTACTGTTATGTCATCAAGGGGAAAAGGGACTCTGCGAGTATGTTCGGCATGCACCCAGTTTGGGAGACCTCCACACTTCCCAGCTGTTGTAGTGACCAAGATGACCTAGTAGGGTCCTCGCCACTGAGGTTCCAAGCATGACTTGTGCATGTGCTTCCTCACCATAACCCAGTGACTGGGACTGAGATCATGACACTACTCCTGCTGAGGTAGGGCTGTAGCCTCGCCAACCTGATGAGACACAGAATGCACCACATCAGTCAGTCCTATGCAGTAATCAAGAATCATGTCATCCAAAATACTCTCACAGGCACATTTGCAGGAACAGCTGGCAGTCTCATTACAACAACTGCGTTGTTACGTTTCATACCATTACAACGCAAGTCATTACAATTACTTGCAGTGGGGGGGCGCTGGAGTTTGGTATACACTATAATTTACTATTCCAACTCCAGTCTGTGCAACGACTTGTGTTGTAATGGCATGCGTTGTATTGACTTCGTTGTGAATGATGTTTACCCTCTGCCCATTATTATTTCATGGGGAGACAATCCAGTTTTTCTATCCGGAGCGCTGCATAGGCATCAACACAAGAGGCAAAGCATCAGGTCATTTCAGAGAGGTAGAAGCACCCACTTTAGCCAATCTGGATTTCAAAGACACGTTGACCTGTTCCACAATTCTGGAAGCCTTCTGTCAGTAACTGCAATGGAGCCTCTGTTCGACTTGCAATGCTTCACACAACATCTTCAGGACCTCATTATTAAAATGAGTATCTTGCTTGACTCCAGAGAAGTCGGGAACCTGAATCTCGAAATTAACTCCCTCAATAGCAACTTAGCCACTGTGAGACTATCACATCTTCTGTTTGGGTAAGCTCCAACCCAACGCATGAATATGCCCACAATCACTAGGACATATCTCAGCCCATTGCACACAGGCATCTCAATAAAGTCCAATTTCATCCTGTTAAAGGGACCTCTTGATCTCACTATGTGACTTAGTGTGACTGCTGTTCTTCTGCCTACATTCTGTTGCTGGCACACAACACATCTCTGACACAACCCTTCAGCCATCAATCTGAACCCAGGATTGAACCATGTTTGCCTGAACAATTGCACCATGGCGTTCCTACCTACATGTGCAGGCCCATGATAATGCCTCGCCATTGGAGGTAACAAGCTATCTGGCAACACAGGTCTTCTATCTGCTGAAACCCAAATGTGGCCTTCATCTTTTTTGACACAACCTGCTCTAATCCAGCCTTGCTGTTCTGCTTCGGATACTTCCTCCTGTAACCACTTATTTTCCTCCCAAGTATCAACTGTAGTAAACAACAGATTGCAATTTGTCTCATCCTGTTTTTCATTCTGATACTCCCCGTTGAATGTACAATCATTCAGGACACAATACCTTGCAGTCTCATCGGCATATCTGTTGCCCACAGTAATATAGTCAGTGCCATTTCGGTGTGCAGCACACTTCACAACCGCAATCCGAGCTGGCAGCTGTAATGCTTATAACAGGCTGTGGACTCTTTTGCCCTTTCTGATTGGTGACCCCATAAGAAATTATAAATCTGCGTTGTGACCATAACTGTCCAAAGTCATGAACAACACCAAAGCCAACCTGACTCTCAGTGAAAATGGCCACTCTCAGCTGGTCTGAAACACAGTATGCCCTAGTAAGAGCAATCATTTCAGCCACTTGCATGTCAGGTCTCGGCTTGGCGCATAGTTCAGTAGCATCAAGACAGTCATGCTCCACTTCATCCTCAGTAACATCGTTTTCAGGTACTGGCAAGAGTGTGGCAGGGTTAAGTGTGTTACATCTCTTCAGGGTGACATTATCCACACCAAGTAGGACTTGGTCATACTTAGTGAGATGACTGTTGGTGAGATATTGGGTTCTGGTGCGGGTTAACAATATCTCCACTTAATGAGGAACAAAGAAAGTTAATGGATGCCCCATAGCAATGCTCTCGCACTGCTCCAAACTGACACCTGTGGATGCCACACCTCTGAGACAGCCGGGCAGAGCAGCAGCAACTAGATCAAGTGTGGCTGAAAAATAGGCAACGGGACTGCGAGCATTCCTGTGCATCTGAGTTAGCACTGAGAGAACGCAGCCCTCCCACTCACTGCAAAACAAAGCAAAACATTTCTTATACTAAGGCATTCCAGTGCTGAGGCATGGCAGAGACATTCTCCCAGCTCTGAGAAGGCATGCATGCAGCTGTCATCCCATGGTATTGGATCTGACACATCTCTGTGTGTCAGCCTCTGTAAAGTCTTAGCCACTAGGGAAAAGCTTGGAATCTACTGTCGACAGTAGCCCACCATTCCCAAAATCATCCTTACTTCTTTCTGGGTAGTTGGCCGATTAATTTTCAGAATTGCTGATATTCTCTTTTGTGACATCTTCCTCGCTCCTTTCTCAATGTGATGTCCTAGGTGCAGAACCTCTTTCTGACAGTATTTCAGTTTGGTCGGTGTAGGAAGCTGGCTGTCTGAACAGTGCACTAAAATTAAGTACACTTTGTAGACAGTACAAGGGATCCCCAGTTGGTATACAGAAGTAAAAGTTGATTAAACGAATGCTCTTTTTATGGTACTGTGGGCAAGCAGTTAGGCTTATCAGATGGTAGTGCTAAGCATTTGTTATACTCACAGAGGCAATAAATGAGACACACACTCAATTTAGAAAAATACTATCGATTTTTATGTCATTTTTAAGACCAAGAACACAGTGCTAAGGTAAGTACTTTCAGAGGTAGGATTTTAGAGTTCGGAAAATATACCAATTTTGTGCGCAATTACGCACCATGGAAAACAATGGGGAAAAATGCATATAAATTCAGGCAACGCTTTCATGAAGTTTACCTTCTCGTTTTAGGTGAACGATGTCAGGACCATGTCCAAAGTTCCAGCAGGAGAAGTTTGGGTGTCTGAAAAGTTTCAGCGCTCCGTCCATCATATCCTTGTGTTTGCTTTTTTTGCCCTAGGTTGGCAGGGTATGCCCAGATGTGGGTCCCTTGCTCACTTTGACACTGGATTCAAGCTAGCCTGGCTGATGAGGGGTGTTACCCCAAAACAGGTCCCAGCATGCTTGTTTCTGGTCCAGGGTAGACCAAGCTTGGCAGGTCGGGCTGGACTGCTCCCATCAGGAATAGGGTCAAGACTGATTTGCATATGGTTGGGTGTGAACTGGGGTGGTGAAGTGAGCTAAAGAAGGATGACGGACTCAACCCAGATCTGTGACTGGGGGTGAATGTCTGAAAAGTTTCAGCGCTCCATCCATCATTTCCTTGTGTTTGCTTTGTTTGCCCTAAGTTGGCAGGGTATGCCCAAGTGTGAGTCCCTTGCTCACTTTGCCAATGGATTCAAGCTAGCCTGGCTAATGAGGGGTGTTACCTCGAAACCCGTCCCAGGATGCTTGTTTCTGGTCCAGGGAAGACCTGCCTTGGCAGTTTGGTCTGGACTGTTCCCATGAGGAACAGGGTCAAACTGATTTGCATATGGCTGGGTCTGAACTCGGGTGGCAAAGTGAGCTAAAGAACGATGATGGAATCAACACGGATCTGTGACTGGGGGTGCGTGTCTGAAAGTTTCAGCACTCCGTCCATAATCTCCTTGTGTTTGGGGACCATGGGAGCACAGCTATTTAGTTGATGTGGGGTGGGGTGCAGAGCAAACAGGTCAGCTGGGCGTCCTGGGTCTAGAGGTCAGGAGCAGGCAACTTGTAGAGGCGATCTCGGGAGAGCTGGGCCACTCAGGAAGTGGGACTCGGATGCCTCAACGACCCTCAACGGGTGCTTGCTTCTGGTGCTTCAGGAGTTTTCTTCTCGGTGTTTGCTGTTGGGCGTCTGTTACCCTCGGTATTGGCACGCCACAGCACCGGTAGGTCCTGGTGTTTCCAAAATTGGTGTGGAGACAGATCTGACCCTCTGGAGCTGTTGTATCTCTTCTTGCTTTGGTGCTGCATTGAGGTTGTCAGGGAGTAGCAAGTCTTCATACCAGACTTCATCGGATTTGTGCCTGCAGTGTGCAGGGGAGTGATACCTTCACTCCAAGGGAGCTCTTCGGCAATTTCTCAAAGGCCGGAGGTTCTCCGGGGTTATTGGAGTCCTTTCAGGTTTAGGACAATGCAACAGGCAGCAATTGTTGAGTCCTTCAAGCAGCAGGCACTGTTTGGTGCCTTTTTCTTCTGCAGCAGGGCTTCAGTTCTCTTGCAGTGGGTCATCTTTGTCCTGGTCTTCTTTCTGTATGGAATCTGATGTTCAGGTCTCGGGGAGCCACCTAAATACTGAATTTAGGGGTGTTACAAAGGGAGACAGGTAGTAGCTAATGGGCTACCTACAGTTAGGGTGTCTACACCCTCTAGTGACCGCTTACTGTGGGAAGAGGCACTACCCTAGCCTTGATAGGTTTATTTTTCCACCATCCGAAGATGGTGGAATTTCAGGAGAGGGGTTCCCCTCACCTGCCCTGCCCTGCCCTGCCCTAGGGGTTGTGTAGGCTAAGTGGGAACCTTCCTCCTCATTTAACTAATTTTTCTGCCTTTCCTCCTGCCAAACGTGGAGCAGGAAAGCGTGCTTGGTCTACCCCACTCTCTGGAGGTTCCTGGACTGGATTTCAAAGGTGACATTGTCTTTAAAGATTCCCACCCATGAAGGTCATCCTGTCCTGGAGAAGGTGTGAAGCAACTCCATCCAGAACAGGCTTTTTCTATGTGCTCTGAGAGCACTGGCTCTTACCGTATGAGGTCAGAAACATGTCTGGTGGTGGCAGACTGACGGAAACCAGTCAGAGACCTCACAAGTGCTTGGTAGGTTTTGAGGGTACTCTCCGAAGGGTCTCCTGTGTGAAGTTATTATTAAATCCAACACTGGCATCAGTGAGGATTTATTTAGACAAGATGTTTGGAACCAAACATCTTAGAAATCAGTGAAGCCATCATGAAGTAAGGAAACTCGTGTTGACAAGTATTCAGCCCATGTACTCTTTATGGCTTCCCTGCACTTACACTATCTCAGAATTGACTGGACAATGTAGGGGCATATCTGCTCATGCTGAAATGCCCTCACACAGGAGATAGTGCACCCTGCCTTGGGTCTAAGGACCTGAAGTAGGGGTGACTTACCTTTATCTTATGCAGTGAATGGGCAGGATGGCACACACAGCTGTGTGCCATGTCGACTCTTCCGATTTCTCTGCACGAAGACACGCAGCCTGGAATAGCAGATTGCATAGCCTTGGTGAGGGCTTCCTGGGGTGGCACAACCAGTGCTGCTGCCGCAGAGGACCATCTTCGGTACCCATGCTCTGGGTACCAGGGGTACCACTTACTAGGGACTTATAGGGGTAACTGAAGTTATGCCAATCATGGTACCGTTTTTGGGGAAAAGATCTGGCACTGGGAACCTGGTTATCAGGTACCCAGTGCACATACAGTTCGAAATCACATCATGCATCAGTCAAAAAGTGGGTACTAACCAAGTCAAAAGAGGCACTTTCCTACAGTGGGGGGCACTTTTTAAAAAAAACTTTTATTCATAAAGTTTTATTTATCGAACTTACAGTTCACAGAGGCAGCTAGAAGGTGTTTGTTGGTGCATATCATATATACAATGACATATACAAGTTCAACATGGTCACATAACCATTCAATATACATTCCACATATCCTGTCATCCCGTTAGTATCAGTGCAGTAGTACAAATATTACAATCAAATTATAGCATAGCAGATAAGCTGTGATCAGACTCCAAATGTCTTTTGGGTGTAAGGATGATGGTAATTCCTCAGCAAATAGTTCAAATAGCTCTTTGCAATATATCATGTCGCTAATCGAGTGTTTTAACTTAGGGATACATTTTTGCCCCCAATTCATAGCCACTCTTCGCTTTGCAAGCAACAATGTTACTGCAGCAAAATGTCAATGTGAGGGTTGAAGCGACTTAGTATGACCTAGAAGGCACAGTTGTTGGGTATCAGGGGACCAACTCGACACCATAACTGTGAGGGCATCCATCATCTCAGTCCAGAAGTGGTTAACTTAGGGGCAGGACCAGGCCTGATGAAAAAATCAGCTCGCTCTGCTCTGCATTTGGAGCAATTTGCATCTACTCGTAGCCCATATCTGAACAACCTGGCTGGTGTGTAGTACATTTATTTTAGTGATATTTGACGTGTATGATGCGACGATTGCAGTTGGGAGTGAGCATACCATTGAGCATTCAGCAGAATCCTTATTCATCTACAGTGAGAGGCATATCTAATACAGCATTCCATCTATCAAGGACTTGTTGCATATCAGTGTCCCTTTCCTTCAGGGTTGCATTATATACTATAGTGATAAGGAGTTTATGCATTGAGCTGGTAAGCAGGGCTTGGAGGTATCCAAGGGTGGTGGGCTTTGAAGGAGAGGACAGATATAGCTTTTTCATATTTCCCCGCAGATGAGAGTATGTAAAAGTTAGGAGAAGGGTTTGTGGTTGACCAGAGGAAAACTCCAGGAGTGATATAAATGACTCACCTTGGACTACGTCCCCCTTTGTTTTGAGGCCAGTATCTTTCAATATGGTCAGGGCCCCGGTGTCATCCATGACAGATAAGTCCGGAAGGTGCGTGAGGAGAAGAGCCCGTGCATAGAGCGGTGACTTTTTGGCCCAGGTGCCAAGAGTTAGCAAAGCCATTGTGGTGCACCTTACAGTGTTGATCTCTGAGCGAGGGATACCTGTTCTCTTGTGTGTCAGAATGCCTGTGAGTGGAAGGGGGTGGGAGTCATCCAATTCTACTGCTAAGTTCATGGGGGTGATACCAATAGTGCGCAAAGTGTGCTTGGGCGCATAGGTAATACAGATGGAAATCTGGGGCTCCAAATCCTCCTTGTGCATATGATAGTGTTAATGTCACCCATTTGATTCTAGGTTGTTTGTCTGCCCATGTTAGGGTTATCATATGAATATGTATCGTATTAAAGAGATGAAGAGGCAGCGTGTTTGAAATAATAATGAACAGGTACCAGAACCATGGGAGGAGTATCATTTTAGAAGCGCAATTCTGTCTGCCAATGACAGTGGGAATCTAATCCATCTAGTGACTTGTTCCTCCAGTTGAGAGACCGTTCTCCCATAGTTCTCCTGGAAAACCAAGTCCAGGTCTCAATGGAACCAAATTCCCAGATACTTAATGGGGTCATCACACCAATCCAGGGAGAAGTCAAGTGGAAACTGTTCTGCGAGTGGAGTTAATGGTAGTATAACTGACTTTGACCAGTTTTAACCTAACCACCCCTGTATCGTTCAAATCAGATGTATTCTCTGATTAGTGGAGGTAAATGAGTTGTGGGGTTTCGGACATATAACACCATATCGTCCACATATAGCGATATATTGATAGGCCTCAACGGGACCCGCAGCGCCAAGTCAGCATGACGTTGCTGTATTTTGCATGCTAATTGTTTGAGGGTCAGAGTGAATAGTAATGGGGACAACTGAGAACCTTGTCGTGTGCCCTTCCGGATAAGCAGCAGTTCCTCTGTGCTACTGTTTATTCTTATCCTGGTGCTTGGTTGAATGTAGAGCAGTTTTATCTACTTAACAAAGGTTTGAGGCATTCGCAGAAGCGCAGAGAATAAGAACTGCCATTCTATAGAATCAAAAACTTTGGCCTCCTCTAATAACACTGATGTTCCTTCCAAATTGGGATCTAATTGATGGACTAGGGTGAAAATGGTGCGCAGATTGTGTGTTGTGGCGCGGCTGGGTATGAATCCTGATTGATCTGGTAGCACCAGAATTCGTAATAGTGGTTGTATTCTGGAGGCAAGGACCTTAGCCGGGATCTTGGCATACGTATTAATTAATGAGAGTGGCCTATAAGATCGCACTGTTCTGGCGGCCTGTCCAGTTTAGGAAGTGTAAACAGCAATGCTTCAAGCAGTGAGGGTGGTAACAGCCCCTTCATGAATGCCTAATTGTACATTTTGTGCAAATGAGGTGTCAGTAGGTCGCTAAACGCTTTGTAAAATTCCACCGTTAGGCCGTCTGTCCCAGGCGTTTTTCCATTAGGCAATAAACGAATTGCCTCCTGGATCTCTTCCACAGTGATGGTTTGAGACATTTATTCTCGCTGACCCAATGATAACCACGCTAAGGTTATATCCCCCAGATGGTCTGCTATTTCTGTTTCTATCACTGATGCACAAGAGTTGTAGAGTTTTGTATAGAAGGCCTGGAATGTTTGCATAATGGTCGATGTGTAGCAACACTCCCGCCCCTGGTTGTCAGTAACCTTTATTATATGTTCTTTTGTTTTAGCTTATTAGCAAGGCTAAGTTCTGGTCTGCTATCTTCTCCATATGTTCGCACCACATGGCGGCATGATAAGTAGCCTACCTCCCGGACTGCTATTTCATGTCGCTAGGAGCTCCTGAGCAGGGGTTTCCTCATATCGTCTTTGTAATTGTTGCCAGAAGTCTTTTAAAATCCCTGCCTGTTTGGTAATATAGGTCCCTCACATAGTTACTTTAAATGCTTCCCATAGTGTATCCGCTCCCTCCACTGTGCCATATTTATTTTCCAAATATTCCACAATGGCATTTCTTAACTCTACCCTAAACACCTGGTCTGGTAGTGTGGTGGTTTGGGCATCGCCAGCTGAAGAATGTTGGTGTGCTTGTGAGTACAGACAATACCAGTTTAACTGGGGTGTGTTCTGAGAGTGTTTTGGGCATAAGGCTCACCTCCACCATCCAGGCACTGACCTCGTGGGTGGTCATCCAGTAGACTACGAGCCATGCACCGACGAGGTAAAGGTCCCTTACATTCTAGTGGGGTTACGCACCCTCCAAAGATCCAGTAGAGCTCCCTCTGCAATGCCATCCAAGATCATGTTGGCTGCTTGTTTTCTGGACCTCTCAAACTGTCCTGATCTAACCAATCTCAGGACTAGGCAGACGTTTAGGTCTCCTCCCCATATAATGGCTGATGAGTGCAGGGAGTGCAATTTGGCCCACATCTGAGTGTAAAAATCAGAATCATCTATATTGGGTCCATATCTGTTTAATAACCTTAGTACAGTGCCACATAATTTGCCCCGCACTATAATGCTTCAACCTTGTGTATCAACCTCACAATGGGTGAGCACAAAAGTACCCTTTTTGACCAACAATAATACACCTCTAGAGTATAATGAGTAGAAGGAGGCTAATCGTGTGGATGCCCATCTAGTGCCCACCATGAGTACCGTGTGTTGTGTCAAGTGGGTCTGCTGCAATAGCGCAATTTGCATATTCTGGCAGTCGAGATATGCGAGGACCTAGCGTGTTTTACTGGGGTTATTTAGACCCTGCGCATTCCATGTGAGTAGGGATATCCATTGTGAAGTCATGGCCATAACTGTCGGGCAGTGTATTCCAGGAGCTATGGAATCCGCTCCTGCATGTTTTGTATATGCACATGGTAATAACATTTGTTGCATCTGCGAAAATAGCATTTAACCCATCAAAAAAATAGTCCCCTACCCTCCACCAACTTCAGCATCCCTATTATGCTAAAGACATACCACATTTTGAACAGCTCCATTAACAGATAGCAAAACCGTGCTAAACTACATCCATTATATACTGGTATAACAAAGATAAAGTGCAACTGTGTATTACCTGCTGTGGGGCAACCAGAGTCCCTGAGAACATCCAGGTGAAAAAGGAGGTGGCCAGGAAGGACCATTGTCTGTCGGTAAGTGTAGTCTAAAGCAATGACGAATGTGGAGACATCATTATAGCAGTTACCAGGTGATAATCATCTATATAATTATATATCACAGAAAAAGGGACTCACTGGGCTGTTGTCAGCTTCTCGAGCCTCACCCAAGAGTTCAAGAGCTTATTTCAGAAAGACACAGAACCACTGAGACTTCGCCAGCCGGCTTCCTCACTGCACAGCCTGTCATTTGGCAGAACAAAGTGTATTTAGGACAGCAGTTGAGACTTCTATAGCTGGAGTCAGAGCGGGGTGCTATGGATAGTGCATTTACATGGAAGGTCAATTTTCAGAGTGCTCCTCATCGGAGTCTGTATGTGGCGGTTTTCGAGTCATCAGCTTTTTGTTGTAGTACATTGCTGCTTTGGGGGTCATGAAAATCTTGGGTTTTCCACTGTGGTCTATTCGCAGCCGAACTGGGTACAACATTGTATAGAAGATCTGCTGTGAATTTGGGGAAGAATGCTATGATGTTTCTGTGATAGTTTATAGTCTGTTTGTCTGTGCGCTTGTTCAACAACCAGCAGGAAAGAGAGATTTTCAGCTCCAAGGATTTCTTTCAACAACGTCTCAACGTACGTCTCCATTCTTCCTGTATTTGTTGACTCTGGGATGCCTAGATACTAGAGTGCCACTAGCCGCATCAGGTGGCGCGGAGGTGCCGCGCTCGAGCGTGCTTAGAGATTCTTGAGTGCTGCCCGGTCGTCTGCACCTACCCTCTGTCTCTGCGTCCCAGAAACAATGAGGAGCACCGCCCTATGATGAGGCATGACATCCCCTTGGGGGTCCCTGGGACGTGGAGACAGAGGGTAGGTGCAGATGACCGGTCCGCACTCAAGAAATTCTAAGCACGCTTGAGAGCAGCACCTCCGCACCACCTGATGCGGCTAGTAGCACTCTAGTATCTAGGTTGGACCTTGAACCATACACACAGTAGGTAGCACTTTAAGGGCACCATATATGTGTGGGGTAGTTTATCATTATATGTTTTTTGTCCTGACGAAGCGCCATGGATCCTTAAGACCATTTAAAAGGCGCAAAACATGTTGACCAACCACTGAGAGCGAGACCTGAGTGAGGCCTCTTGCTCACAACTATAGAGTATTCTCCTTGCCAGTCGTAGCACACAGACTACCAGGGTTTCTTTTAAAACCTCTATGGTAGCATTTACCTGTTGTAGGTTTTTATCTCTGACAGGGCGGCCCTCTTATTAAAGGATAGCTTGCGACCTCCCTGATCAGTTTTAATCCACTATCACGTATCACTACTCCACTGCACTGATCACCTCACTTGCATTCATCAAAAGGCATTCTCTCAAAAAGATCTCCGCCAAAGTGACCCTTTGGGGGACACATAGTGCATTGCAGCGAAGGCCCGACGAGGAGCACTGCCCTATGATGAAGCATGACATCCCCTTGGGGGTGTGTGAGGGCAACATGAGACAGTCTTGTTGACTGTCCCCAAGACCTCGGTCTAATCACACACAACCTGTTTAGAGACACAAATCTTAGCACCATGCTATAAGGGTACAGAATAACAATTGGGAAACCCAAACACCTAAATAGGTTTAGGCGTAGCAGCATGAGATAAACAAGAGGTTTAGTCACAGCAATACAAAGTATCAATAACAAGATTTGGTGCTCAGAGAAGAGTTTCTAGTTCTCTGTCCTGTACAGTAAAATCTCAAATCATCTAGGTTAAAGTCCATACTCAGAGGATGGTTGTAAAACCTAAGGAGCCTTAAAATTTAGGGAACTTGCAGAACAATAGGAAAATATGGAAACGTTTAGGAAGTAAAGGATGTAAGGGAGGTATAGGAAGGTGTTAGCATCTCAGAACCTCGGCCAAGAGTCTTCTTGGGTCAGCGGGAATTTGAGTGTTAGCCTAAGCCACACTCAGAAAAGAATCAAAAGGGAATAAGCCTAGAGGCGTAAACCCCTCAAAGTCCAAGGATAAGTGGCAGCAATCATGACAGTGAAAACTCCAGTTATTTGCACCAAAATCACACAGGGGTTCCATTGTGTTTTTCCATTCTCACGTTAGAAGCTGCAACATTATGAAATTCTCCACACTGAACATGGGAACGACATCGTCCTTGTTCAACCAAGCCATATTGCAATAATGCTGAATAGGACTCTTCAGATAACACTCTGGCTCTCCATGTTCCTTTCTCAAGGTCTTCTTCTAATGATCTCTATCGCTAGTACAGAGTTGTATCTATTCTCAAACTAACAAAGTATGTGAACACACCTGTAAAGGAAAAGCCATGCAAGCAGAAACGGAAAACAGTATCTTCTGCAGAATGAAAACAGGCCTAGTAAGGCTAACTTTAGAATATTAATCAATGGATGGTGCACCTTTAATATGCATGTACACTTTCAAACACAAATTAATATAAACTTGGCAGTACATTAGATTCATATTGCCTGTGGCATACAGTAAAATCTTTAGTACACTTGTGTAAGTATGGCTAAGAACTACATTTTAAATTAAATATATGAAACATTAGTGCATACATAACATAAATCATTATCGTTTTTAAAGTAAACACATTCTAAGTAGGTGAGGATCGTTTATTCATCAAGTCTTCAAATAATATCTCATTTAATACGGTCAAGGCATACAGTGTATATTTATGAATTCTCTTATTCTACAGTGAATGCACTTCAATAATGATGTTAAGTGCAACACTTCATGTTAATGTTGTTAGGTCACACAGGAAACGTGCTAAGTGCACTTTCATGTTATGTATTTGTGACGTGTAAATTTGGAGCCAAAATTAGGCTGCTCCAGAACAGTAGCTGTTGCAAGGACTATTACATTCCAAAGAGGCACAGCCTAAGGAAGTCCGGTTTCATGATATAAAATTACTGTGGGAAATCAGACCTCTGAAACACTCAGTCAAAACTGACCTGCTATTCCACCCATCTAAATTAGGTAAGCAGAATAACAGATCAGTTTGGCCACATCGTAGACAGAGTAGTCTCCGCCTTGGCAAAATTTAATGTCTGCCCACATATAAATCTGGCAGCAGAACACTATGTTGGTGGAGAGGGAACTCAGTCACTGTTGTGACAGAGCTCCCTTCCCGACAACTTATAAATCAGGCCCTCAGTTGGTAAATCCTATTGCCAGCTGAATTAGGAGCGAATTGCCTTGTGTATAAGGCCATTAGTATCCAGGGGTGAAACTACACCCCTTTTGAGGAGTGTCCCTAGTACCAGTAGGGATGCCTTAATCATTTCCCTGATATTCCCATTGGCTTGGCAATTTATGCAAGACCCAAGGCCTGAGTTACATTTCGGTGGTAAGGAAGAATTCTCTCATTTTTGGAGAGTATGCTAAATATGGAGGAGAATCCACAGGCTGAATTTCCTCCATCATGAAGTAGTGTGGTTTGTGACTTATATTCTTTATTACATTTCAATAATTTAAATAATTTAGCTTGGAACTTTAAACTCATTATATCTCACCTGTATTCATGTTTGGTTATCTTTATTAGCGATGCCATCCATCTTTATGCTAACAAGGATAAGCCATGTAATTCTCCTTTGTGGATCATATTGTTTGGGCTTAGTGAGCGCCCAGTCGCAGCTGATAATAGGACTGTGGAGTATCTCTACCCCTCAGTATAGCCTTCTAGTTCCTTTAGCACATTATTTTATAAGATGATATGTTATGCTGCCTAATGTTATATTATTTCATGCCCTGTGTCATGTTGTGTTGTGTTATGTTATGTCATGTCATATTATATTAACTAATGTCATGTTACATGTCCTCCTGTACTTTAATGTTGAATTGTGTTGCACTTATTGTGTTATGTTGTGCTGTGATGTTGTGCTTTGTTGTGTTGTGCTGTGTTGTGGTGCTGTGCTGTGTTGTTTTGTTATACTCTGATGTTAATGTTACAATGTTGAGTTATGTTTAGATGCTGTTATTTTATTAGTTTTCTTTAGCACAATGGTATCACATAAGGCACTTTGACGCCTGAGGACCAAGCCATTAAAAAGGTTTAATCAGTGTGTAGGCAGCCAAGGGTATACACTGCCTCTGAGTAGATCTGAGATCTGAGAGAAACCTGAAACTCCTCCTCCTCAACAAATACTTTAACTCCTAATTTACGGATCTTAGTAAATTATCGCTTGATCAGATTTAGACCCTCTGCCTGAAGCGGCAGTTTCATTTGCTTTGCTGACTTTTAGATCCTCTCGAATTGTGTCTCTTGTTTTGGTCACTCTGCTAGCACCTTTGACGGGTACCAATATCTATTGAATTCTCCCCTCATATGTTCATTGCATGACTGCGTTACAGTATTCCTATCCCGATCATGTGAAGCGCTCTGACACCTACGGGTCTAGCTAGCGCTATATAAAACCTGTATACATATATATAAAAAAAATATCCTCTGCTCTATGGGGAGCCAGTGTAAAGAGCACAGCTCCTGAATACTGATATAGTAGCTACAGGTTTTATAATGGACAGCAGCATTTTGCACCTTTTGCAACCTGGGCGTGCATGATGATGGAAGACAGAATAGGCTCCCCTGCACCAATCCAGACTACATGAAAAGGTGTATTCCTCACTGTACTTGGATGGGAGGACATGTGTGAAAGACGTTTCCTCTAAATGCACAGATGACGAAGCCACTCTGGCCAGCTGTTACAATCAAGATCAACAGTAACCGGAAATAGGTGCCAGAAGCGTAACCCTCAATGGCGCATCAGGTGCAGTGGCACCGGGGCTCAAAGGCCTAAGGTGGCCACTGAATACTGGTTATGGCTTTACTACCCAGCAGTCAGGGGTTTTACTACCTAGCAGTCCGAAGCCACATTTTTCTGGCTTTCTCTAGGGCACGTGGGACGTTTGCTACGTCACTGGTGGGTCGGAGCTGAAGACCGACGACCGTCTCACGGCATTTTGAATAAAGGCAGGAAGCTGTGCTTTGAAAAAAAACCTGCAAAATTGTGGGCCAAAATATATTCAAGTGCTTCGAAACTTAACCAACGGTTGATGGTAAAGCATCACTTCCGTGCAGAAGGGAGGGATCATTCTGTCCAACTTTTCTAGCATTTGTGCCTCGTTTCAGAAGATGAAATATGTTTATTGTACCTCTACTTTATCATTAATTTTGAAATATATGCTGATTTTTTAATACAGTGAAAGGACGACTCTGATACATAATATATAACATTTTTTCACAATATGCCACTACACGGTTCAAAATTCCAATGCAAACCCAGGATAAAAAGAAAACTTCCTTTGTTTTTATTTGAATGGTTGAGCCTGCAATGTGAACTTTTTTTTCAATTAAAGCTATTATTAATTAATTTGAATAGCTCACTACCCATGGCATGTGGCGCCAGAACGCGCACAGCATGTCTGTTGAAAGGCTTGAAGAATGTTCTTTTAACTATGCCAGTGTATAATTCCCGACTGAAATGAAAATGCATTTTCTTTAGATGTTGTCAAAATGAAATATTCATTAATATTGTTAAGATTCAAACCAGATAATACATGTTCTCTGTTATTGCAATTATAGGGTTCAGTGTTTTCTCTGCCGCTGGGTGTAATGGGGTACGTCATCCTGTGGCATAAAAGTGATTGTCTGGGTCCCCTGATTAAGTACAATAAAAGTAAGTTAGTTTAATTGATTTACATGTACATCAGAAATTAACCCAATGCTATTTCAGCAAGGAAAAAATCCACTTTAATAACAAATACATATAACAAAATTTTCTTTTACGGGGAAAATGTGCCCTACAGGTCCTCTAATGTGACCCCCTAAGACATCCAACATGATTTGACAGACTGGGTGAGACATTAATTTCCCATTCTATGACATGTCCTCCAATTTTCAGTTTTCCAGAGGGGACCATGCTTGCATCACTGAGTCCAGGCTTTATAAATCTTCAATGTGTTGCAGAGTGTTACATAGGAGTAAGGGTCGAGGCATTGCCATAAAATAAGTAGAGACACCAATACATTAATCAGTGCAAGAAATCTGGGGAGGGCTTGAAGGTGGTAGTGTTCTACTAGTAGAGACCTTGCATTGCTATAAGAGTTGAATGCAAACCTTGCTTAGATCATCAGGAAGAAGACCAAGAAGCGCTGAGATATTCCTCCGGGGATGATTTGTTGCGCTATCAGGAGAGCATAACATAACATAACAAGGAGACAAGACCTATTTGGTTCATCAGGAGGACTAGCCCATGAAGTCTTCTTTGATAAGGTGAAATCTGTGGTAAGGCCTAGGAGGAATCATTTTTCAGAGGTCCAAAGGACAATTCATCCCATTGATCTGAAAACAGGGCTAGGAGATGAAGCCCTAAGAGACAGGGAAGACAGAGCAGGATGGAGAGGATATTCAGTAAAGTTGTAATTACATCTGCATCTTCTGTGATAGCTTTTAGACTTTCTGATAGGGTGTTCAAGTCCATACTGTTTATGAGTTTTCCATGTTTTGGTGGACCAATGTTGGATCTGGTTAGACAGATTATTCTGGGTGTTGAGAATAGAATGGCATGGTGGCCCATGCAGCCTACAATAAATTGGACTGGTACTGATGACGTTTCGTTCTGCTAGGATCAAGTCCTGTTTGCACCTAGGGCTATGTGAGGTTATGATGGTTGCATATGTCATTTCGTTTTCTAGTAAGATGGTTATTTTTATAATATTTCATGGAATTATAAAATCACTTAAATATATGCTATTGGTGCAGGGGAATGCCATATTGGAGCTGAAGACCTCAATTTGTTCCAAGAACAAAGAGGTGAGTCCTGGGGACTGAATATGATATGCAAACACCAAGTAGTATTGTGGTTAGGATTGAAAGAGAACGCTCAGATTTAGAAAGAGAGAAATTGGGAAAAGAGTGACTCAGAACAGTCCAAAGAGTTTTTATAGATGATGGCTAAAACTCCACCATTGTTGTTTGGTTGATCTTTATGTATACTGGAATAAACCTTTGAAACTAGGATGTCGAGAGATGGTTGTGATAAAGTGGCAAGCCATGCTTCTTATCATTTGATCATATTCTGATGTCACATTAGAATGCAGTTGTCTTCATTTGTTTCAGGCTAACTTGTTGCAAATTTTTCATGTCATCATAAAAACCACATTTTCTATCTTCTAATTCAATTTCTGCGCTATTTCTTTTTCGCCCTCTAATATCTTCATTATTTCATCTTCGTTTAAAATATCGAGACATTGGGAGAAGGTGTAGATTGCACATTCATTGCAAAAGAAGCAATAATACTGATTGCAATTGTCAATCATTTAATGTATGTTTGGAAGGATAAACATGACTCTTTCGTTATCTATTCCCTAGGGTAGCTTCTTAGAGCAATGTTTACTCCACTCATATCAGTTCCCCAAGCAAGCCTCTCAGCTCATGGTGGTTGAACTAATTTCAACCAGCAATTCTTTCAAACCCAACTGGAAGTGATGTAGCTACTCATAGGAGGGAAGCCGAAGAGCATCAGTTCATTGTTGTGGCTCCTGAGATTGCCAAGGCTTTAGGAATTCAGCTGTTTCTGGATGCATTATATCAACCCAATTCACTTTTACAGAGCAGACAGTATGAGTTAGAGTGGAAAGACATTTATATGTTATTCAGCAATAAGAATCGATGAAGCTTTTTTGGGGTTCAAAAGCACTTTTAACAGAGAATCATCTTCATAGCAAAATAAAGTTTTATTTTATGTACATATGAGATACGTCCACACAGTAGGCTTCAGAAACATTCTCTACCATTGCCTAATGCCCACACGAGCAATACACTACCTATACTTCAATGACCTTCTGTATCAGCAGCAAAATGTCTAAGTACCATTATTATTAGTAAGACACAAAGACACCAAGCCTTTGGGTAGCCAGAAAGGAGTCTGTTTTCTCATACAGGCTGAGGAGCCCTCATGTGGCTGTGGAGGCCTCTGTTACATCAGGTAAGCCACAGTACCACAATACAGAAGTGCAAAAGAAAGTTTTTGTGAGGCCCACAGTTGGCAGAGTGACTTCTTGTCAGTTTACTATGGTAAGACAGACCAAGTAACATCCCTTGCAGCTAACAGCCTTGTTGTGCCTGTTTGTTAGCACTTTTTAATGCCTATTTACTCAGTTGAGTGTTTGCTGGAGTTTTTTTGGTGTAGTTCTGCTGGTTTGATGGCACGTGTAAGAACGCACCTAGAACTACAAACTCACAAGTTGTTTGAAGCTTTGAGAAAGAAGCAAGTATTGAACACAATTTTAATATGCAGCATTGAATTAATTTTGACATTGCTTTTTGGTTCCCTTTATGCTGTTTGAAGTTTTGAGGAAATTGTGCATCATGCTTTCTATATTGACCCTCCCACTCTGGCATCTAAAGTACAGTTTAAGCTAGTAATTAATGAAGAACCAGTTTAAGTTGGTTCTACTTTCAAATATTCTTGCCAGGCTGCTCTTCAGACACAGCTTTTGTGCAATGATGCCTCTCAGTGCAGGATAGTGCCAGCCTGGAGCACCCACCACAGAAGCACAAAGAGGTCTGATGCTGCAGCATGTTCTTCTGTCACCAGACAAATTGAAAGTGCGATCAATAAAAACAAAATTCTGAGCCCTTCACCTTACACAACAGAGTCTGCAGGTCTAACCATATGCATACCATCTATCAGAGGCGTCTTCTTCAGAAGTCTTCTTTAGTTTGACCAGCAGCCCTTACTAGCTTTTATGGATTTTCTAAAGGAAGGTCCTTCACCTCAGTGTGTGGATCTCCATGACAGGAATGCAGGCAATACACTTCCACTCTTTGGGGAAGCTGTTCACGCCTTCCATCTTGTGCCATGTCGTACAAGGCATTTCTTAAGTGGACCCCTTTGTACTTTATAACTAATACTGTGAGCCAAACCTAAGGATGACCATCAGTAGACATTCTCTCCAGCATTTGCAGAATGTCCTTTCAATGTTTGCATCCAGCTATTACTTTATGCTTCCAACCCAAGCTGATCGGCTCTTCTTGCTGAAACAGTGATCTAGTGGTAACTTAACAGTGGACAGACCTGTAACCTTACTCTAATGCCTATATATCTTCCCATGCAAACACAGTCATGCATTCCCAATTTGACGCTATCTCAAAATTGTTTTGCAATATTCCTAAAATCCAGCATGAAACATTAACCTTCTCTTAAAACTTTTGATGGACACCTCTCCTTTTTCATTCTAAATGACTCTCTTCGTCCTTTCTATCCCCTGTGTGCTTCTCTTCTCTCTGAGAATAATTTTCTCTAAGTCAAATGTATATTTGCCTTCGTCTTAATTAATGTATTTCTGCACATTGCTCACATCTCATTTTAAAGAGCACAATCTCTACTATTTTGGAAAGTGATACCCTGCAACATAGGCTACCCAATCTCCTGTCGCACCAAACATCTTCAGGAATTCTCTTATCCCCATTTTACTAACAATGATCACACCTAACTCCTACTACTTTAATCTACCACAAAGAACCAGGAGTATCTGCATGGAATGGTTTGCCTGAGTGCCTGAAGACTAATCACAATAACCAATTACACTGACTGGACCACTAACCTTTTTTTTTGGGGCTTTGTGTAAAGGCCTACTGTAAAGAGCTTCAACCCCTCGTAGTAAATGCTTTATTAATGCAGCCACATTACAATATAAATGCTATTACAATGCCTCATATCAGTACATAATAGCTGCAAATACGCAGATTGTTCCATTAGGTCATTAGTGTCCCATATGATTAGTACAATTTCATAAATTCACATTTTCACAGAGGTATTACACATTTGCAAATTGTTGCAATGTCATTTAGGAATATGCAAACAGAAATCTCACAGCACAAAAGTAAAAAGTGCTCAAGAATTATCTCTTATTTTTACATCAAAACCACAATGTCCTTACAATGCTTCTGCTCACCATGTCTGGCAACCAGTTTATCAAAACCCATCAACTTTAAAAAGGTTATTTTTCATGTTAAATGTTTTGCATTGTATCGACATTAACATATGCACACGTAAATGTATTAACTGTGGATCATTCGCATTTAGATTGACCACAACTAATGTAGGCCTTTGTTTAAATGGGTAACATTCGGCTGCCATCTTGTTTCATGCCACATGGCATTCTTTATTTCTAGGAGGAGTCGAATTCATTATTAGTAAATGCAATGTGGCCTTGTTTTCTTTCTCATGTGAAATATTTTTCTCTTTCGTGGTAACTGCAGAATATGTTAATGAGCTGTTACAATGCACCTGCAGTGTACAGGCTGGTCCAATGTATCTCAATTGTTGCAAATAACTGCAAGTTTGAAGGTTGCTTAGAGAAGCTTTATTGTGTAGGAGCCTGAGAAACTAATGAGCTAGTCTTTTAACTTTCTACTTCAACCTGATTGGAGAGTTTCGTAGGAACCATGTGTAGGTGTAGCAATGTTAAAATTGTGTGGTTTAGGTTAGTGCAGATCAGAACCTTTCCAGAGGGCATAGAGAAATGTGCTTGTCCAATCTGAGACAACTTGGAGGAGAGAAGGCTGTTCTCTTTGTGGGAGAACTGATTTGTTTAACTTTTTTCTTTTGAGGCAACTTTATGCTAGCTTGTCCTTTCATTATATGGCATTTAATGATTTGAACTTCATAATTAGTAAATGCATTCATGCATTGATTGGCATTAATTTGATCATTTTGGATTTGTAAAATCTGTTAAACTTTATTAAACCTTTATGATATTAAATGTAGCCACTCTATGTCTTTCTTCTGGAGCCTGACATCCTCCATGTATTTTAATGTATTGATTGGATGACTAGCCTCAGTTGTGGATTCTGATTATTCGGATAGTGTATTTGTGGGCCCCAAATTTCCCCACAAAAAAATGCTACAACAACTTCCTTTTATGTACACTATCCTTAGCACGCTTCCTCTCCTGCTAGTCCATGTCCTTAAACTATTAAACCCTAATTTTTAAACTCACTTAAAATGTGCATCTCTGTCTAGCCTTTCTATTCAATCACTTTGTCCTATTTGTACTTACTCGCAAGGTTTCCAATCTGCCGTTGTACTACCATTGCTGAAAAACACACTACTGATCCTTCTTCCCTTCCTATCCTCAAATGTACAACTGCAGTCCACTGTAAGATGTTGGAATACCTTGTGTTCTACCAATTTACTACACTCGTTAACCTTCTCAACCTCTTCCAGTTGTGCTTTGTTGCTCTTCATTCAAGTGAAAATCCACTGTGCACTACTGCCGATTTTATTTTCTCTGCTGATTGCAATCACATATCTTGCATCCTTATTCTTCTTGGTTACACTGCAGCACTGGTACTGGTATGAAGAGCTTACCTCTGCTACTGTCCTCCTCATATCCATCATACAGTCGTTTCTCAGTGCCACAGGGCTCCAAGAGATCTCCATTGTTAAGACAGTGACCCACAAATCTTCTAGTGTCCTACCCTCGCTCCTTGTCGCTAGTCATGCATCTCCGTCTGGCTAGCTGCTATTTGACATTAGATGGCCCGAGGTCCTTTCTCGTCTCTACTTATTCCTTTTCCTATTCTGTCCACTTCCACTGGATACCTTGACTTTCTCATCTGCAGGAAATCATGATGTGCTTTTCAACACCTTGGTGTGTATGAAATTGTTTATTACTACATCTGCCAGAGCTGCATATTTTCAAGCACTAAGTATGGATAAATATGTCCATGTCTAACACTTTTTACTGCTAAGCTACTAATTAATTCTCTAGTACTTAGCACATTGGACTATTACCACAATCTCCCATAACATATTCATTTTCCCTATAGGATAAGGCTTTCAACTTTACTGGAAAATCCTTATTCAACCTCCACAGGCTCACAACCACTAATTCTTTTCACCATGAAGCCAAGGGAATCTCAGCTACAAAAACAGCACACTCTGCAAAATGTTGACAAACGTTTTCCAAAGTACTCCACGGCATTTCCCCGGATTATCTTCCCAACATAATGACCCGTTCCACACCCACCAAGAATTTGCTGGTCAAACCTAGACCACCTTGTGCAGTCTTCTGATTCTGGGGTGTGAGTTCTCTGTGTTCCTGTCAATGGAACTCGCAGCCTGCTAAGACCCAAGTGTGGCCCTCATTCAGTGAGGTACAAGTAGGCAGAAGTGTCATCTCAATGAAGCGGAATGTCATAACAACCAATGATCCAAAATGTATCAAATGTATTGCTAGTTGTTTTTGTGAGACTACCTTGCAATTTACATAAATGTTTTAATTTGCCTTTTGCTCTCTTTACATGTCAAAACATCAACGTTATACAACCCCCCAACCACCCGCTGTGGTTTGTGTTGTTCATCGTATATGACTATCACAGATGGATCGCTCCTGTCATTTTGTGTGACATCTCTGCTAGAAAAGTCAAGTCCTACATGCAAATATATAAATAACTTCCAGGCAAAGCTGACACAGCACTGTACAAGTTTCGGGTTGTGCTGCAAACAACTCAGTTAAAGAGCAAACTTAATTGTGGCTGCAATCACAGCCTAAACTTTAAATTAAAGCTTGAATTTCATGTTTGTGAGCAGTGGACATACCTGCAAATCTGTGGGTGTTCGTATAGTTTCCAAGATAACCCACCCTGGAACCCTGTTCTTTCAAGGAAATTTTCTCACACATATTATCACTCTGCACTGGTGTACTATAATTGCTTTATGACTGTTAAATTACGTTTTCTGAATACAAAACGTAAGTGCGCTTGTAAAACAAGATATCAAAGCGCCTATGCATAATACCTAAGTGTATTAGTGGCTTTGTGAATCAGCCCTTCTGCTCACAAAGTGTGCACTGGCGTTTTCAGTATTAGCCGAACAGCCAATGAGAATTGTGTCCAAAAGGGGCAAGTTCTAATTAGCTGAAGGGGGGCAAATCAGATTGGCTTCAGTATCAGGTTCTTGAAGTAATTCTCAAAGCCAGTCAATCAGAATAAAATCCATCCAGGAATGAATGTATTGCCCATACGGGATGCAGATCAGCAAGGCACAGATATTCTCAAATTCATCCATTTCCCTCTGAGTGGTTACTATCTTTGCTTGCCTGCAAGGACACATAGCTATAAATGTGTATGCGGATCCCAGAAACGGTCAATCTACCCAACAACGTGCGTATCTTTTCTGTCGTTAGGAAACTTTGACTTCCATTGACTCCTGAACACTTGCGATCATCCACCATCCGTCTCAGCTCCTGCACTCCCCTGTTCTTGCATCTCATCATGCCACTGACTCCTGAACTAGTGCGATCATCCACCGTCCCTCCCAGCTCCTACACTCCCCTATGCTTGGATGCCATCACGCCATTAACTCCTGAACACATGGAGTCATCCACCGTCCCTCCCAGCTCCTACACTGCCCTATGCTTGGATGCCATCATGCCATCGACTCCTGAGCACGCGTGATCATCTATCATCCCTCCCAGCTCCTACACTCCCCTGTGCTCGGAACCCATCATGCCACTGACTCCTGAACACATGGTTCATCCACCATCCTTCCCAGCTCCTACACTCCTCTATGCTCGGATCCCATCATGTCATCGACTTCTGAACACGTGTGATCATCCACCATCCCTCCCCGTCCCTACACTCCCCTATGCTCGGATGCCATCACGCCATTGACTCCTGAACACGTGTGATCATCTACCATCCCTCCCAGCTCCTACACTCCTCTATGCTCGGATCCCATCATGTCATCGACTCCTGAACACGCGTGATCATCCACCATCCCTCCCGGCCCCTACACTCCCCTATGCTCGGATCCCATCATGTCATCGACTCCTGAACACGTGTGATCATCCACCATCCCTCCCGGCCCCTACACTCCCCTATGCTCGGATCCCATCATGTCATCGACTCCTGAACACGTGTGATCATCCACCATCCCTCCCGGCCCCTACACTCCCCTATGCTCGGATCCCATCATGCAATGCCAATTTCAGGCGAGATCGATGTATTTAGATTCTTCCCCCTCTTTGCCCCTAGTATTTTGTTAGATCTTTTGTCCTCAGTCGGTGAAAAACGTATTTGAACAGCAAAGACGACAACCGCAAGAAAAAGATTTTGCCACAGGAATATATTTTAATATTTCACAATAAAAAACAAAACATGTTTTTACAGAGCAGGACTGATGCTCCACAAAACGACTTAAATGTTGCAAAATTCCTCTATTCGTTGGTGTATTATCATGCAGAGAGGGCAAAGGCGGGATGGGTGGTCCTTTTCCATAAGGACTTGCAAACTAGGAGACGTATGTTTCGGGCACTTGGGCTCAATGTTCACAGTGTCATAGACAATGTGGAATATTTGACAGCTTCTGTTTAGCTTCTCTCCAAGCAGCACGGCATCCATGAGTGACTTCCTTTGTTCCTTCATCAGTGCAGAATTATAGCTTTCATGTCTGTGAGCTGCACACAAATCTGCCGCAGGAGCACTGGAACATGCCAGTACCATCTGTGCTGGAGTCTGCTGTTAGATTATTAGCTGCATGCACAGCGCCCATTCCAGTCCATATGCCTCAAGGCACTTCTCGGGAAAACAAATTAAGAACCCTAGATTTCTGCAGAGTAGATCGCCAGGAGACCCTTCATTTGTTAGATCTTGACAGAGATTTTATTCTGATATTTAGTTATTGAAATCTCTACTAGTACATATTTGATAAACCCACGACCCCTCTTGTGTTACTGTGTTATTGCAGCCTGCAGCTTCCTGTATGAGAAATTTTACTGAAAGTTCAAAAAGCCTTAAAAGGCTGAAGTGTGATAGGAAAGTGAGCCATGCAGTTTTATCATCAGAGCGTGAGCGGATGAACATTGCAGTGACAGCAGTGAAAGAGCCAGGCTGTGTGAGCAGTGTAACGTGACTTGTGTGTGAAGTGCAGCCTGAATACAATACTCAGGCCACCCAGTGTGGTGTAACGTAGTGCAGTGTGGCGTGAGGGCTGTGTGAGCGCTGGTGTGAGCTCTAACCTGGGGCGCCCAGTGTATGTTATATGAGGGCAGGAGATTGGTTGAAAGTTGTGTAGTGTAAGTGCTAGCACATGTTGCAGTGGTGTTACTAGGCATGAGCAATGTGCGTCCATCCAGAAGGCAGCCACACTGACAGACGCCAATGTTTATCCCAGGACTTGCACAATAATCCTACCGGAGCTCACAATGCCAGCACTGTTGATGCATTATGTATTTACATGTACAGATGCAGTGATCGCCAGGCCTTCAAAAGTATTTCATTCTCTGTCTTTGCCCTTAAACTATAATTACTCATAAAATCTGTCCCAGACCTCTTTAAATCATTTACTGTTGTGTTGTATCTGTTCCCAGTTATGGGGTCATATGTTTCTTTATCAATCACCATGTGCCATCACGCTCCTCATTTTATCATCCTGGCTAACCTAGTGTAGATGAAGGAAGTGATAGTTCTTTCATCAAGGCTGACTAAAGTTCCCCTGACCAGGTCATGACACCACTAGCGCCTGGTGGAAGTCAATCTATACTCATAAGATACAGGCATTTTTACTAGCACCCGAGAGGGAAAACTGACTACTAATTCTCTCTATGAAGATATGTGTGGTTTGTCATGACTGGTCCGCCAGTTCTCCCTACGTGTAAGATCTTACTATAAAGTAGTGTCTGCGTACATAAGGAGTGAGGTACTCCGAGTTATGGTCCCTTTGTCTTTATAGCCCAGAGATGCAGTCTCCCATTACTTGCATGATCACCTGTGCTGTTCTCCTTTACTCTACTCCCTCTATGCTGCAGCCATTGCGAAGCTAAGGGCACATGTCTGACTTAGATGTCCTTATCAATCAGGGACTAAAAAGCACCACTTGTGTCCATCTTGGCTGGGTCAAGCCAATACCAGTAAGTCATCTGTGGCTTGAGGGATGTTACTACTGAAAAAAGGACTGTAGCTAAGGGTATATGGGCATGGTAACACATATATATAGGAATTAGGAGCTCCGCTATTGTGCCTGACTAGGATGTTGTCTTTCTTCAATCTACAAACAAAATGGGCAAGAAATGATGCTTGCGATTCCCAGGAAACCAGACTGTCAGTGCGCCTTTGGTGACTTTGAAATGGAATACCATGAAACCTACAAGAAAGATGCTCTTTGGAATCATTGGTTACCAAAAAAACCCGGAGGATAAATTGAATATGAGGAGTAAGTCGGATCAGGCCCAACTGCAACTATGTTTGGCTATGTGTCGGTCCTGTAGGTCAGTTCAGAATTCGCTGGCTGTAGAATTTCCTGTGCGCTCATGTGCTGACTGACACTGTATTGATTCCCAATCAGTGTAAAGCTCACCTTGGAGTACTGACTCCACAACCAGGCTCGTGTGTCTGCTAACCTCTACCTATCCTCAATGGCCTGTGCCCTCTTCGTATGAACTGGTACCCCAAGTGGAGAGAGACCCTGTACTTCCACCTTTATGAAAGTCACTGCAGCCACCCTTTCCTCATCTGAGACCCAGAAGATACAAGAGTAATCAACTCTCATAGCCCTCCTTCACAGGCACGGTAATCAGAAACAACAGAATGACATACATTGAGCCTCACAGATTGATGCAAGAGCATTGTGGTCCTCCATCAATGCAGGCCCAATATTGGTGAATGCCGACCGAACAAGACTAAAGAAGCCAAAAAGGTGTGAACACATGTATCTACTTAAAAAATCCCAGACGTGGAACTTTGTCACATTTTTCAGTTCATTATCATGTTGAGTAATTTAGGAGAAGGTGTGTATACAACAGCCACATAATTTGTAATTTCAGCAGACCCTTGAAATCTCAACACATTGTGGGCTAAATGATTATATAAACAAAAGTTCTATTACTTTTAATGAAAACTCTACTTGGGCATTATGTTATTGTAAGAGATAAGATGGCTACCTGAAAACAATGTTCTACCACGCAACCAGCCTAGATTGTGCCTTGATTTTTTGGACCTTACTGACTCAGAAAGTCAACGTGTAAAAAGGAGGTCCTTGTCAGTGCAGTGAGTTTTCAGTAGTACTATGTTCTTGTACTTCCATGGTAAACAGCAATACATGTTCCAAGGTTTGCATATTTGCCCGAGTTCCACATACCCCAGAGACACCTTCACTGTTCTAAGGCTGCTGCAACCTAAACTGCAGTTTACATATGTTCGCCCAAATTACAAAGATTATTAAATTGCATGCATAACAGAACTGATGGGCAACATATATTTCATAACCTGCTGCAAAAAGTAATTACCAGGTATTTACAAACTTAGGGGCACATTACGATACCCGGCGTAAAAAAATCCGCCAGGCATGGAAGCGGCAAAAATCCGCCCGCACACACCGCCTGAACACCGACCACGCCATTATGAGTACACAAACTGAAAACCGCCATCGGCGGAAAAATCATACAAAATACCGCCCGCCATCGTCCGAGTCGGAGTCAAACCGCCCGCCACGGACGGAAACACGCACGACAACACAAAACCGCCCGCCCTCACGGCCGACACACCGCACGTGAAATTACGATCGCACCGCCATGAGCGCGGAAAACCACAAATATACCGCCCGCCAGCGCAAACAACGCCGATGAGAATCGACACGGCAGAAGCCATGGCGCCCACGTACCTGCACAGAAACCATCCGCACACAAAACCAATAGCACACAACATGGCCAACAAGTCCACACAGCAAGGCACGCACAAATACACAAGCACAGTACACATCCCGAAAACACCCCCGGACAAACAAAAAATACAAAGGCCAGAACCCCAGACACAACACACCTGAAAACAACAGACCATGAGGACACACCCACATAGGTGAGTACAAAAGCAGCACTCCCACAGACCACAACCCCTTGCTACATTGCAAACCAGAGAGGAGAGGAGAGGACACAGTGACACAGCAAGGACAGCAGCACACCACAGAAACGCACACATCACAACCACCACCACCACCACCAAACACCGGCACCACAAACCCCTGCACATTACACAACACACACCGCACCACCACCACAAACACCATGGCACCACAAAGGATGCCCAAGTTCACGCCCATGGAGCTGACGGTCATGGTCGACGAGATCATCAAGGTGTACCCACAAATCTATGGGAACATGGTCCAGCACACACCACTAGCCACCAGAAACAGAATGTGGACCCGGATCGTAGACCAGGTCAATGCAGTCGGGACCCTGCCCAGGAACAGAGTCGAGATTAACAAACGTTGGAATGACGTAAAGAGCCTGGTCAAGAAGAAGGAGGGCAAAAACAGAGAGCTGGCTGCCGTCACTGGCGGAGGGAATCCCGCGCTCTTTAAGACCTTCAAAGCGTGGGAGGAGAAGGTGCGAGTCGTAATCCATCCGGAGATCCTCGCCGGATTAGCAGGGGGAGTGGAGGCTGGTAAGTACAAACTAATGTATACCAGCACACCGCTATGTACACACATGCGCAACCACCATGCCACAGCTCCCAGGGACAAACACCCCCATGTCCAGCACACAATACACAACACATCACACGCACATGCAACAGACACTACCACACACAGGCCAAACCGAACAACTGTAAGATGCGTGGGGACATGTGTACACTAAGCCAGCCACGTAACCACCAACAGGTCCCCAAATATGCCAGAAGCGCCACAACGAGCACCCACCACACCCATGTGTCCGCCACAGCTGCACCAACCGACAAGTAACAGGTAAGTGGCAGGAACACAAAGTGCAGTGGGTCGGAGGGGGGACAGCTGAAGTACAACACCCACCAGGCCCCCACTCCCACAGACCAGCAAGGTGGAGCACTCCCCACACCCATGTGTCAGGCACAGCTGCACCAACCGACAAGTAACAGGTAAGTGGCAGGAACACAAAGTGCAGTGGGTCGGAGGGGGACAGCTGAAGTACAACACCCACCAGGCCCCCACTCCCACAGACCAGCAAGGTGGAGCACTCCCCACACCCATGTGTCAGGCACAGCTGCACCAACCGACAAGTAACAGGTAAGTGGCAGGAACACAAAGTGCAGTGGGTCGGAGGGGGACAGCTGAAGTACAACACACACCAGGCCCCCACTCCCACAGACCAGCAAGGTGGAGCACTCCCCACACCCATGTGTCAGGCACAGCTGCACCAACCGACAAGTAACAGGTAAGTGGCAGGAACACAAAGTGCAGTGGGTCGGAGGGGGACAGCCCAAGTACAACACACACCAGGCCCCAGTCCCACAGCACAGCAAGGAGGAGCATCCCCCACACCCCACACCCACGTGTCAGCCACCGCAGTGCACAACGACAGCTGAAAGGCAGACATCACGGTCCACAGCAATCGGTGTCAGTGGGTGTACAGCCACCCCCACGACCCACTACACCCCCCACCCCCACAGACCTGCAACATGGAGCACCCCCGCTAAGAGCCATGTGGCATCCAGTACAGTGCACGCACGAACAACTTGCAGGTGGGAAACTGGACAGGGCTGGATTACTGGAGGCATGAGGACCATAACACCACCAACACATGGGACATGTCACGTAGCACACGAACACGCAGCACCGCCCACCGTCACGAACAAGTGAACAATGTGCACACGGACATGAACAGCAGACTCACACCCCACATGACCCATCACAGACATAGCAACACCCAAGGAGCCACGTCTGCATGCACAAGCCACACTGAATATAGTCCCACACGGCAGCCACTGTGCAACTCATCACACACAACCGAAACACCATTGAAGTCCTGTCCATGTAGCCCCTACTGCCTGTCAACCACACACCCCACAACTACGCCTATGTAAGACAAACAACACTAGACGCAACAGAGCGGAACAACAGAAATGCACACGAACACCACTGAACCCATCAAACACACAGACACACCATGCACATACAACATACCATCCATCCCATCCGTCAGCCCCAGTCATCCGCACAGCTGCCACACATACAGCAGTCACGCTAAGACACATGCCCATGACCAACCATGTGCCAGAAGTCAATTAAGCGCACGACACACTGTGAGCAACAACACACAACATGGGCCACACCCCCCCCCCGAGCACTGCAGTGATGCACATGGCACAGGGCAGCACGCACACCAAGGAGATGGGACAACTGCAATACGTTGGCTGGCACACAACTATCACTCACTCATAACGATGCGTCCAATGCCATGTCCAGTAACCACAACAGACAGCAAATATGCAGGGCATGTCAGGCATGCACACACCTCAGACCATGCACTGTCATGCTGCCACAACACATGTCACGTTCGGCACCCATGGCTCACAGCATGTACCCCAAAAGCATATACCCTCCCAAATGCGAATCTGGGGCATAGCCCCCATGTTGCCATATGCGTTCCTAAGCGTTCCATTTGAACCCCAAAAGCATATTCCATCCCAAATGCGAATCTGGGGCATGGCCCCCATGTTGCCATATGCGTTCCTAAGCGTTCCATTTGAACCCCAAAAGCATATTCCATCCCAAATGCGAATCTGGGGCATGGCCCCCATGTTGCCATATGCGTTCCTAAGCGTTCCATTTGAACCCCAAAAGCATATTCCATCCCAAATGCGAATCTGGGGCATGGCCCCCATGTTGCCATATGCGTTCCTAAGCGTTCCATTTGAACCCCAAAAGCATATTCCATCCCAAATGCGAATCTGGGGCATGGCCCCCATGTTGCCATATGCGTTCCTAAGCGTTCCATTTGAACTCCAAAAGCAAAGTACAAACCAGACCCAGGATGGGCCAGGAGCCCGCATACACCAGAGTCACAATGAGTAGGGGCAAAGCAACACACCCATCGGCATGGCCAATCCGTCCCATGCCACATGTGCACAGCACACAGTCCCATTGCCTAGCACACACACCTACAGATGCCACAGCCACACACTCGCCTCCGGGAAACCCATGTACGAGATTGCACGAACTGCCAATGTCAGACGACTAATACATACTTCGCCAGGTGCAACACAATAACAAATCTCATTCTCTCCACAGGTGACGAACTGCTGGACGCTGGGGATGGAGACAGCAGCCAGCACAGCCAGCCTACAAGCCCCCAACGAGGACACACGGATCTGGAGGATCTGTCCACCTCTTCGGACACGGACCACCAAGCTGGCCCATCTGGCGTGGCAGGGCCCAGCCGCTCCCCAGGACCCCTCCTACCCACCAACCCATCATCCAGGGATGCTGAACAGTCCCAGTCCCCTGCTGCCACTGTCGTTGCGGCCACACCCACGGTCATTGCGGCCACTACCACTGCCGCAACCGCCACCATCGCCGCACCGACCACCACCGCCTCCACCACCACCACGTCTTCGCTGGCACCAGCCCCAGCGCAGGTGGTGGCCCGGCCGACTGGATCCACCCTGGGAGCCACAGCGAGGACCGTGGTGAGCAATGTGGCTAGTGGGCAGGCCGGTGGCAGCAGGACTGGTAGGAGGAGCAGGGTCAGGGAAACGCCAGCCTCCCCTGGGAGCCATGCCCTGCCTCAAATGGCCAGAGTCCTTGGGGCCTATGAAGAGGCCCAAGGACAATGGGCCAGGTCTTCTACTGACACGCGGGAGGTGCTGGGGGTGCTGAGGTCCATGGACGCCCATATGGGCCAATTCGTGTCCCGTATGGACCAACTCGTGGACCTCATGGGCCAGCTGGTGGTGGCGGTGGGGTCACAGGCAAGGCCAGCAACACCACCTCCGCCACCACCTGCTAGGGCGCAGGCTCGGGCAGCAGTGTCCACTTCCCCTGCGTCCACAGCCAGTGAGCACACCTCACCCACCACCAGCAGGTCGCCACCACACACCCCCTCCCAAACGTGGAAGGGGCCGTCCGAAGAGGAAACAGATCTCCCGGGAGGACTTCGCACGCTCCAGTCGCAAGTGAGGCAGCCAGCCAGCCTTCCGCCAGCCTTCCTTGACCAGCCACTGCATTGACTTGCTCTACGATCCCACTCCACACAGCCATCTGGATGGCATGTGTGTGTTGGACTATGGACATAGAACCAGTGGGTACACCCTGATCATCACGCAGCCATGACCGACAGCTCATTGTCACTGCACGCACCACTTTTGTCATCACCTTACACACAATCACATGTCACAGTTTGTAATAAATGCACCTTTTTCACTCACTGCTGTTTGTGCCCTGTGTCTTTATTGTACGGAATACAACGGCCACCTTGGGCGGAAAGGCACCTGATGCGTGGCATGGAAATGGAATCCGGAGGGCCTGTTGGGACCTAGGGGTGGGAGACAGAACAGGAGCACATTCAATGAGTGTGTCACACACCCATCACACAGTACATGTCAACAACTACAAGCAATGTACACACATCGCACAGAGCAATAGGGCACAATGCCACAGCCACCAACAGTGGCATACTACCCTGGCCATGGAGCGTTGACACACTGCACGCAGTGAACATACGGCCACCCTGACACAGCACACACACACCTGCATAGATACAGACACATCATCCGTCGTACATGGACACTCACCGTCAAGTGAAGTAGCGGGCGATGAGCTGCTGGCGCACATTCCCAGCTTCCTCCTCTCCGCTGTCCACCTCACTCGAGCTGTCCTGGTCTGCGGGCTGGGGCCCTGGTTGATCTCCGTCATCCACAATGAGGGGGATCTGCTTCCGAATGGCCAGATTGTGCAGCATGCAGCACGCCACCACTATCTGGCACACCTTCTGTGGGGAGTACGCCAGTGCACCCTCGGTGCGGTCCAGGCACCTGAACCTGGACTTGAGGAGGCCAAAGGTACGCTCGACCACACGTCTGGTCCTCCCATGTGCCTCATTGTATCGATCGTCTGCTGGGGTGCGAGGATTCCTCAATGGACTGAGCAGCCATGCCCCATTCGGATACGCAGAGTCACCTGGGTGTGAGGGACACAGAGAACCGTTGCTATTCCAACTGGACAGGGGACAGCATCGCACAACCAGCACGCTACACCACTCCACATACTCACCGACAATACAGCCACGATCCTGTTGCAGATTGGCCATCAGTCGTGGCAAGATGCTGTTGCGCATTATGTGTGCGTCATGGGCCGAGCCTGGAAACTTTGCACACACGTGGGTGATCACCATGTCCGCAAGGCACACCACTTGCACATTCAGGGAGTGCGTGTGCTTCCTGTTGCGGTACAGGTGCTCAGTGGCCTGTGGTGGAACAAGGCCAACATGAGTGCAGTCAATGGCTCCCACGACGTGTGGGATTCTGCCAAGGGCATAGAATGCACCCTTCACTGCCGCCAATTCACGAGCCCTGGGGAATCTGATGTACCTGTTCCGGTACAGCATCATGGCTGCCAGTACATCCCTCAGCACCTTGCTGAACATGGGCTGGGACATCCCTCCTCCACTGCCCACTGTGTGCTGGAATGACCCAGTGGCGAAGAAATGCATGGCGGCCATCACCTTAGCCGTGGGGGTGGCAGCAGTCGGATACACCCTGCGGGGACGGAGATGGGGCTCTAACATGGCACACAGTCGATGCAGAGTTGGCCTGTCCAGCCGAAACTTCCTGATTACCTCTGTATCGTCCATGTCCGCCAGCAATTGGTATGGGCGGTCAATGTTCGGTCTCCGCCTGGGTTAAATGGCAGAGGACACATGTCAAAGCAACACGGCACATAGCAATTTCGCATACACATCACTGACATGACTGAGCAAGCACATGAGCCACAGCCCAGCTGTCAAGCTGGGACGGCACGGCCACAATACACTTACACAGGTCTCCCAACAATGGCAATGGCAAGTGAGACATACCACTGCCATGTGCATGCACATGGGGATCTAGGCCCCAATGACTTGCGGGGCGTGCTGATGGGGACTGACTGCATATTCGTCAAGCGGCAACGCCACGGCAACATGAGTGTCTGCTGAGCATGGTACTGCTTCCGAGGCTGGATGAGTATGGCACACGACGACGACGATGTGGGCACGGGCTGAGCGGCCAATACAAGTGGGACCTGTGGCACGAGGGGATATGAGACAGTAGTAGGTGTCAGCACTGCACCCTATGTACAGCACTGTACGGATCACAGCTCCCGAAACATTGACTGGTGTCCACATTGACAGCCCCATGCCAAGACGGCTGTGTGCTTGCAGTCACACGTCACAGGTGAGAGGTTACATTGCACGTGCCAGGTGGCAGTCGTACATAGTGGGAGCTGGCATGTGTGTGCATGTGTCTCCTGTTCAGGATCCACCAGATGGGCGCTGACTCTGTACTGACCATTGGACACAGCATGTTCCGTGGAAGGCTTGTGTGTGTGGGATGGTGGCACTGGATGTGCCTCCGTTGGGTGGGGGCCATGCACAGGGCGGGTACGTCGATGATTGCGCATTGTTGGTCACAGTGGGTGCACCAACTGAAGATGTGTTGCCCTGTGTTCAATTCCTATGTCCGCATGATGATGGACTGTAGATGTGGGCAGACTACACATTGGTCGATGTGCTGTCTATATGCATGTGCCTTCACACCAGGCACAGCTGCCCCTGCACATGTGACCCCTGCTGGACTCGCTGCTGGGTCTGTGGAGCTGATGCACCTTCTGCGCGTGGGGCGGACAGCTCTCCTCACTTCCCTCATTGCGCATGTCATGTCTTTGCCGCAGGTGACATGGATCATGGAGGGCCCACATGTACGCGTGGGTAGGCTACACATGATTGTTCACTGGTCGCCACCCCCAGTCAGTGTTTCGAATGGGAAGGTTGTCGTGCTGGTGGTATGTTCGATGTGGCGGATGGGCGGGCCTAGGTGCGGGCTTACATTCCGGACATGGGGGGTAGTTGGATTGGCGACTAGTTGCAGTACACACGGGACACGTCTCTTCCTTTCCACATCTGGGTCATCCCTTGTACTAACTGACAGTGATACAGTCATCTTCGCCCCAGCCCTCATGTCCTCCCCTCGCCCCCCAATATGCATGCTCACCTGCGAGGCTAGCGCTTGCACAGGCAGCCCCAAGCTTGCACCAGAGAGGGCAAGGAGTGTATGTGTGGGTCCAGTTGCACGAGTGGGCTGTCTCAGGGTATGATGTGTGGCGGGACGCCGTCCACCTGCGTGGTGCCCCAAATGGAGACCCGGCCTGCATGGACTATGCATCACAGTCTTCGCCTTCCGGATCCGCCACCTGCGACACCCAGTGGCTGTGGCTGCCCTTGCGGCCATGCCGCGTCCGTCTGTGGCTGATGGCCCACACATTCACTCTTTGGCCTCTCTGGGGAGGGCTCAGGGGTGGTGGCGCACGCGCTTGCACTTAGTCGCAATGGCATGTGTCGTGGTTGGTATGATGGGCAATGGATGGGATGGTGCGAGCCACCTCCCGTGACGTCAGTGCTGCTCGTGCTGTGGTGCGTCCCCCTACACTTCCATTTGACTTTTTGCCATGCTGGACGTTGACGTTCTATTGCCTGCGTGATATGAGCAGGAGGAGCGCGAGTAGACCTCTCACACACCATGCTCCACTGCCATCCCGTGCCCTGTATCGCCTGTGCGGATTGACTATGTTGGGGTTACACCTGGTCGACTGGGGCTGTGTGTGCCTTGTCAAGGGGCATGGCGGGCGCACAACAGGATCCAGCTCGTCCACAGAGGGTGGGCTGAGGTGCGCCTGGTACCGCTTTGTACGTGTGCACGGCTGCTGTGCACACACGTGTTCACTCCCCCGACAGGTGTCCTCTCACAATGCCCAGGGAAGCGGTGGTGTACTGTTCATGACCCCTCCCAACACGGCGTGCTCCAACTTGGCATGTGCGCATCTACCCGTCGCACCCACCCACCTGAGCACTGCGTCCATACGACTTCACACGACACATGTGTGTCTTCCACAGTAGTGCTACTCATTTGCGTTGACATCCAATACCAGTGGACTACATGGTCATGTCACGACTGCCGTGTACTTCACATACTCTCATCCTCTCTCATTCGTACTTGTGAAATGAGTCAGCGGAGACAGTTCTGGTTTCAAACATTATATTGAGTCTTCTGTCCTCTGTGATGCAGTATAGTGGACACTACTGGCAGCGGAATACATATTGAGGATATACTGAGCATGATTACAAATGGGATAGGGTGTGGGGTTACATCTGCTTGGCCAAGGCTGTGCTAATGTACATTTACGTATAGCTGCGGAGCTGCGGACTTTGACACAGACGGTATACATGTAGCCTACCAGACCGCTCGGCATCATGGGCACAGTCCATCTCAGTTCCATGTGACAGGTTTGCTGCGGTTGTTCCTCATGCACGCGTGCATGTGAGATGACATCAGGGCATGTGCTTGCGTGCATGCAGCGGCGTGCCACTTGTTGTTGCACTGTGGTGGTTACTGGACATGTCACAGTCACTGGGGTCGTGTTGTTGTTGTATGCACTTGTCGTCCATGCAAAGGTCCTGGTATGGGATTCCCGGGGCGGGGGTGGGAGGGGTGCAGCACCCACAGACTCCAGGCGACCTATTCATGTCCACTGAGCGGTGTGTGTGTCCATGTGCGCTGGATCCATGTCGTGTCCTGGTTGTTCGTGCAGTTCCGTCCATGTGGGTGCGATGCACAGAGCCCATGCCACTGCCTCCCACGATGCATGCGGTGTTCCTGGATGTGATGGGGAACAGTGTGCATGTCCCGGTCATATCCGATGTCATGGCGATGTCGTTGATGGTGTGGTTACAGTTGCCGGTCGTTTGGTATGGCTGTTGTGGTGGTGACTGTCCAGTCCGTGCGGAAGCTGAGCATGGGTGCGGGGTTGGACTTCATAGGTCACTCGGGGAACCTGCGTTGTGGTCCGACGTATTTACAGGTTGTCAGGTATGCGATGCCGTCCAGCAGGGCTTCCATGTCATTGGTGGTGTACATGTTTGCCAGCCAATGAAGCGGATGGTGGCTGTCAAGGTGTTGTTCGTAGGTTGTCCCTTGGAGGACCATGATGGGGCATGCTGGGTGACATTCGATGTAGCTGTTCTCGATGATCCGTCGTGTGGAGGCACAGTGGTTCCATTTCAGTGCGCGTGCGATGTTGGCCACATACGCCATGCCCCCATAGGCAGAGCAGGCCCTGTCGTGTGCGTCCAGAGGGAGGAGTAGTGGTAGCAGGTCCGCCTTCAGACATGCCGGGTTGGAGAGGCATATCTCGACGGGATGCTGGTAGGGACACCTCCGACAGTAGAAGACGGGCATGACGCAGCTGAACAATGTGATGCGGTAAGTCAGTCGGTAACTTACGTTCAGCAGGGACAGGAGATCGCATCCCAATGTATGTATCGTGCTGGTTTGGTACAGCTTGAGCTCTTCGGCGTAGTTGGGTAGGTGTGTTGCGGTTGCCATTTCGCAGCGGTGCGTTGTGGTGGCGTGCTCCGGCTGTGTGTGCAGTCTGCAATGTGCACACTACGGGGTTGCTGTGAGCTCTGTGTAGTCGTGGGGAGACAGGACTTGTGTTCTGTTGGCTTGTTTGGAGGACACGGGCCCTCTTCCCACATGCTTCTCAGACAGTTCAAGTCAGTGCTGTGTGACTCCTTCCAATTAACTTGCATGTGGCCGACATGGGGGAGTGTTTTCTTCTTTCTTCCCCGTCCGTTGTGTGCTTCTGTGATATGCGCTATCTGCCCTGTGGTCGGTCTCCTCGGCAAGCCTGTGTTGGTCTATTCTTGGACAATGGCTGTATTCACCGGCTTCTGTCGTAGGGCTGTGGTTTCGGTGTTGGAATGGAAGGTCATTCAGTGCTGTCTGCTCTCCCTTGTGTGGGCGGCAGCCTGCCTTTCCGCTCTGCGTTGGGCCTTGTGTGTGGATGTAATTCTTGGGCCACCTGTTGTCGGTCACCGGGCTCTTTGGTGTTCCGTTTCATGTGTCTTGTTCATATGTGCAGGGTGGTATGGGTTTTTCAGTGTGGTACTGGCGTTCCTCTTCCCGAAGGGGCCCTGCTTCTCCTAGTTGGTGTTGCCGCCGCTGTGTGCTTCGCCATGTTTGTTACACTGGGGTGTGTCCTGCTGTTGCGTGACTTCACTGACATGTGTGCGTCGGTTGTGTGGCGTTGGGTGTTGTCCGTGAATTGGGCGTTGGGGACATGTCTGTGGCAGGCCTGTCACGTGTCATGTGCGTTCGGGGTGGGGCTGATGTGTGTGCTGCTTGGTTGTGTCCCTGTGTCTGTGTGCGACGCATGCATGGCGCTGCGGTTGGCCTCTGCGTTGTGCGCATGTGTGGTGGCGTCATCGGCGCTTTGGGGCCGTGACGGGGTGGTTGGTTCCTAGTCCCAGGTGGTGTGTACACATGTGTTCCGCGATGTTAGGATTTGGCCTGTGTGTCATATGTGGATGCAATGGTGGATGTGTAGTGTGCACGCGCTGGTGGGGGTTGTCCGCTTTTTCCGCCCTTGCACTGTGTGCGCTGTTTGCGTGCACTTGTTGTGTGTGTGCCTACCTGCGTCTCCGCAGTACGTTGCGTCCTTGGTGGTGCATCAGCAGAAGCATGGGAAGGGCCTGCAGTGCTGGATTCATGCCCGGGGTGCCGCTTCTTCGTTGTCCGTGCTCTGCGTCCGTGTTTCCGCCTCTCTTTCACGTGCGGTGTCTCTTTGCCGTGGGAGCCGTTTGTTTGCGGCATCGTAATTTATGCGCCGGGCGGGACGTGTTTCGTCGGACGGTGTGTGTCAGTTGTGCTGCGCCGCTACGTGTGCGGGCGCACTTTGATGGCGGACGGTGTTGCTGGCTTGCCGGCGGTGTTTGGCCTGCTTTTCGCATCGTAATTTGGCGGGCGTGTGGGCTGCGGCATGCGGGCGGTAACTGGTGGTTTTTGCATCCGCCAGCACGGCGGTAGTGCTTCCGCCCGCCATCGTAATGGGCCCCTTAGTTCGCTACTTATAAGGAAACATTTCTGCACCTATGATGGTGACTTAGCGCTTTAAAGAATAATATTTGGAATACATTTTTGTCAAACACTGTAATGCACAATTAAAACGTTTGCTTCAGGTGATAAAAGTCTAGGTTTCAAAGATTATACTGTTGAATAAAAGACAAAATAGGCATTCATTCAGTGAGCAAACCCCGAATCATGCAAAAGTGACAGGTGCAGATATTCACATTAGAGAATTATATCTGCGTTAACCAAGGTCCCTCTATTAAATCTGTGTGATATAAAATGATTCATTACAAAATAAGTACCAAAGCGAATCCATTCAAGGTGAAAGTGTTAGGCCTCTTAGTAGGTAATTGCCACTATGACCAATGTTAAATGGCTTCCTTGTTAAAAGTTTCCAGGTTAATTTGTAACGTGTAAATTGAAAAATATGCTTAAGTATATTTTTGATGATAAAGCCCACAGCATCAGTGGGCTTGGGAGACAAGTTAGGTAGAAGTAAGGAATGACTTTTTGAGATATGGAGCAACATAACATTGAAGGTTGTGTCCCGTGAGTGGAATACATAAGGAGGAATGTTAATGTCGATTGACTGTTGGGTCTGAGTAGCCTTTGGATCATCATCATTGATTAGATTTTTTTGGAAGCCATTCAATATATACACATTTATACATAAACACAATACAGTTCACATTGACCACATCTGTGAATTAAACATTACATCTGGTTTAAATACAGAGTTGAGTACCAAAAATATATAAAGTTCCCTAAAAGACCAAGTGGATTACAAGCAGCTTGTGATTGTGAAGGGATTTATAAAGTGCACGGCTACTTAAGAGTGTCCCGGCACTATACGGTCTGTGAAAGGAAGCAGATACGGATGGTGATTACTGAGAAAAAAGCCAGGTCTTAACTTAAGCCTTTTCTTAAAACAGGCTTCAACCTTTGTTTGATGCAGGTCAAAAGGGAGCTTGTTTCACCATGCAGAGCCCAGGAAGGAAAAACAGCAACCTCCCGCAGTGGCCAGGTGAACCTTAGGGACCTTGGACAAATGATTACCAGATGAGCGTAAAACTCACGCTGGGCTATAGAAAGCAATCCTAGCTGAAAGATAGTCCGGTCCACAATGATGGAAAGCCCTATGCATTAAGAGTGCTTACTTTAAAAACAATCCGTTTTCCAATGGGAAGCCAGTGCAAATTGCGCAAATGACAGGAAATACGTTCCCTTCCTGGCAAACCCAAAACCAGTCGTGCTGCTGCATTCTGAACAACCTGAAGTCTATTCAGGAGATATTTTGGCTAACCTGCATATAATGCATTGGCGTAGTCCAATCTGGACATCACCAGGGACAATATCACAGTAATCTTTGTTGAAAATGACAAAAAATGCAAAAAGATTTTGCCATGCGCAGAATGCCAAAACAAACACCACCCACTGAGATAATTTGATTATGAAATTACATTTTATTGTCATATTTGATCCCTAAGTTTATTGCAACAGCAGCTTGGGTCTCTGGTAAAGGTACCCCTGTAGTCCAATGGACATCAAAGTTTATGTCCAAAAGTGAGCACCTCTGTCTTCTCTGTGTTGCATTTCAAATGGTTGCATGTCAGCCATTAAAAAACCTCTGAGACACAGGGCTGAATGACGTCCAAATCGATGGAAACCCCTTTACTAAAAGCAAAGAGGATCTGGGTGTCATCTGCATAAGAAATAATCTTAGCCCCAAATGATTCCACCACCTTAGCTAAGGGGGACAAGAAGATGTTAAACATAGTGTGACTAAGTGCAGAGCCTTGAGGGACCGACTGACAGCCTTCTACTGGTAGAAGAATATGGGGGAGTAGCCAAACTTCCTGACTCCTGTCCTCAAGAAAGGACTTAAGCCAGTTCCTGGTATTATCTCTAATGCCAATCTCACCAAAACGTGTGAGTAGCCTGTCATGTGGGACCATGTCGAATGCTGCTGACAGGTCCAACAATACCAGGACTGCTCTGTTGCCTGCAACAATGGTACATCTTGAACAATTGAGGCCCCAACCAAGGAAGTCTCAGTACTATGCCTAGGTATAAATCCCGACTGGCTCGGATGAAGAAGCGTTTTGGCCTCTAGATAACTCAAAAGATGTTGATTAATAAATTTTTCAACTATTTTAGCAGGTGCTGGAAGAAGGAAAATTGGCCTATATTTGCCTGGGACATCTGGATCCGTACTAGGCTTTTTTAGTAGAGGAACAATTTTAGCTCTCTTCAAACATGAAGGCATCATAGCAGTGACAAGGGACTTATTTAACTTATTCAACACTTCAAAATGGGATAAATAATGTCCACACCTAAAACCAAAATGGTAGGAGGACAAAGATCATTATGAGAAACAGATTTAAGGTTTGAAATCACCATCCTGGTGCCTTCAAGAGCGATAGTATTGAGCTCAGAGAAACTACAGGAAATCGGTATAGCCATCTGACCCATACAACCAAGAGTCACGTCCGGGATAGAAATTGCGGGAAGACTGTCCTGTATAGCTTGGACTTTGTTATTGAAGAATAGTGCAAGGTGGTAACACCGGTCCACCAAAGGAGCCCGACTTCTATGGCTAGCCACAGGATCAGTAAAATCCTTCACAATCTTAAAAATTTCCCTGGGTTTGTTTGCTGCTTTTTCTATATACCTCTTGTAATACTTTTCCTTTGTGAGATTTATCAGGGTCGCATATTTCTTTTAAGCTATTTTGCATAATGTTTTTGAATCAAGGCCATAATTTTTTCTCAATGCCCGTTCCGACCTTTTAATAAGCTTTTTCTCTTGTATAAGAGTATCACAGAACCAGGGATTAGAGATCTTGTTCCTACTGGAAGCATGAGTGGGGAGAGAGGCAAGTTTCTCCACCAAAGTACGCAACTAATTATCATATTCCATCATGGTGGAATCAATGGAACTTGAGAGGAGTGGAAGAGTACCTTCCAGAGCCGCCCACAAATTATCACCGGTAATTTTAGAGAAATGACAGAACAATAGGGGCCTTGTAACATTGTCCTGAAGGTCCGGATGGGAGACAGACCAATTAAACTGGATCAAGAAGTGATCTATCCAGACTGAAGGAATGGGATCCTAAAAGGATAGATCAAAGTTAGAAAACACTAAATCTATTACATTTCCTCCACCTTGAGTGGGCATTGTAACCCATTGAGAAAATTTCAAAGGCGGCATAATGTCACATAAGGTGGAGGTGGCATTGTCAGATGCATGATCCCAACGGATATTGAAATCACCAAGAATAATACATTGGGTGTACTGTAATGAAACCTGTGAGACTACTTCATTAAATGAATGTTGGGCATTTATTGAGAGGAAAAATTCCAATCCTTCTGCGTCAGCAATTAATGTGGCCGCAGAAGAAACACAGGAATAGACATCCTTAAAAATAATAGCTATCCCACCACCCCTTCCTGAGGCCCGATGCAATTTCAATATTTTATACCCATCAGGGATTGCCAAATTGATCACTGGCTTGGAGGAAGCATTCATCCAAGTTTCAGTGAGGAATACCACATCAGTATTCTCCTCCCTAAGATCATACATAACTAGTGCATGCTTCTGAAGGGAGCGAGCATTAATTATCAATGCTTTAACCAGGCCTCCCCCAACTTAACTGTAGTAAGGCCGCTGATGTCGCCCTTTGTAGGAGGAGAGCCAGGCACTGCTAGGAATCCACAAAAGCGGCAGCAAGAGCCCATGGTTAAATCATCCAGAGATATGATGTGGGAACATTTCCTGGAAGTATTAAAAGCCATTAAGTCGTCTAAAGCATTACAAGTTCTCACCTACGCTTCAGAGAGCAAATGGACAGCATGGCTGGCGGGTGCAGACGGGCTTGCCTTCCGCACAGCAGCCCTCCTTAAATAAGGTAGCCTTTAGAGCCGCAAACGCGGAAGAAGCGTCCTGTAACCAAAAAACTAGAAACGCCAAAAGCTAAGGCTTCATGCCGCCGCCATAACAGGCGAGTAGAAAAAAGTAAAGTCACGGCAAAATATGCCCCACACAACAGGCCTCCCCTTTCTAAAATAAAGAATCTCTACACACACACAAACACACGCAGACACACACAGACACACACACACACCCTACCATTATCATGACCAGGCAAAGTATGAGTTCAAAATTAGCACATGCGCTGATGTAATGATGGGTTTTCAGCAATGCCTAAAAACAATGGATTCAGGATTATTTCAGGCAAGCCTGGGCGGACTTCACGTAGCAGCGCTACGTGGAACTTCGCGAAGCGGCAAAAAAACTCTGGCACGCTACGCAGAGTTCCGCAAGCAGGCGGAGTTGCTTGTCCCACCCGTTCGTGTGATGTTTCCGCCATATGGCAAAGTGGATTGCATTTTCGGGTGGAAATATCTTGCAAACTGCACCACATGGTCGCGCATGGGCGCAGCCATCTCGTTTCTTTCTCTGTTATGGTGCTGTGGCCTACTTTTGGAATCCTTCTTAATCCTTTCAATCCTTGATTTCCAAAACCTTTTTTCAGCTCTTTTTTATTTATTATCTTTCCCTCTGTCTTCCTAATTGTGTACTTTGCATTTTTTCTACTTTTTTGTGTGTTTTAGTGAGTTTTGTACTGTTTTTATCTCTACTCTCCTTCCTGATTTTTTTACTTCCTTCCCTCTTCTTCCTGTTATTTCTTTACACTTTCTACATTTTATTTTCTGCCCGGACCAGCATGGCAGAGAAGCGTGCCCCAAAAAAGGTGGCAACCAAGAGCTGCATTCCTTGCGGAAGGCGTCGCTCAAAAGGGGTGCAGCCCCAGGCCTTGTTTTCGGAGGCGAAGGTGTTAGCGTTTGCTTTCCTTGTGCAGCGCCACCTCTCCTCACTCTGCCAGCAGCACTGGGTCAGGGTGTGCCGGGCAGTGTATCACTGCTTTGGGTTCCGGCGCACCCACAATCAGCTGACACACTGGTGCTACGACATCCTGGACCGAGAGCAGGACCTACTGGACCTGCTAGGGGTCTCGGGCTCATGAGTACCTAATTATTAATATTATTCTTACTTGCGTGTTCTATGCTATTGCTAATATTTTTTCCCAAATAGCAAGCATGCTGCTCACATGCAAGTAAGTTATGTTTACAAATCTTATATTATGTGATTGTTATTCTAGACAGGTGCTCGGCACTACCTAATCATACTTCTATGCGACTTTCCGCTCGCTTGGGCTGAGTATGTAAGAACTTAAGTAATGCAGACTCTAGAGAGACTTCTTTCCTTTGTCCTGTCACTAAGATAGTGGTAGTTAGTATTAGTAATTTAGCGGCACGCACCCTCTCACTTCACTTTTGTAGCTTATACAGTGACAAGCAACCAACCAATTTGGTGTATGCATGCGTCCATCTATGCATTTAAACACAAAATGCAGACTTAGTGAATTGGCCCATCAAAGGGGTTGACAATGATTGCGAATGAGATCAAAACTTAGAAGCAAATATAATTTGTTGCAATTTATTCCAAAGTCTTTGCAATAGGGGGGCTAGGTAGGTTTAGGAAATGTGGAATAAAGATCGAACGGTCCGCGACCGGGATACTAGTCTACTACTAGTCGATTTGATTTGAGAAAGGTCAAAGTTATTGGAATTGCCATTTCCTGCCAAAAATGTTTTGGGAGAGACTATTTAATATTTATTTACCACTAATCATTTTTTGTCTCTTTAATTATGTCTTACATCAGCATCGAGGGGCAAGACGAGGTTGTCCAAGGTGGGTGCAGGAGCTGGAGGTGCCTCCCAAGAACGCTCCTCGTCCGATGGTTCTGCTGACCCCAGTAAGTCCTCTGTGTTGTTAATATTAATATATATTTCCCTAACTTTTACTGCTCCTTATTTTGAACTATTTATTTCTACCCATTTCCTAATTTTATTTTTTCCCAAATCCTCTTCGATCTATCTGTTTCTAAATTCTTATCCCTGCATTATTCTATTTACTTATTTTATATTTCTAGTGTCTGTATTTTATCTCAAACTGTCTCTGTCTGTACTAGTCTGTCTATAGCTTCTTTTCTTCTGGTTTTTCAGTCAGCTTTCCCTCTCCTCTTATATATTTTGTTGACTGCCTATTGGGTACTTTGAGACTCAGAGATCCCATTGGTCATGGTCACTTACTACTACTACTACTAGTACTATTACTACTACTCTGCCGTGCAGATAGCATGCCCAAGTAAAGTATTCTATGCATGTTTGTTTAGATGAGAATGCTTTCTTTTACTTTCTTATGTCATCATTGCTCAATCAGTAAAATGAGAGAGTGGCCATGGTCACGTTGGACACCCCAAAGTTGTGTCTTCTTCGTTTCTATGACTAATATTATTAGCAGCAGTTGATGGTGAACTGATTACCGTGCACCATCGCTGGAAGGAATTATGAGGAGGAGGAGGACGGCCTCAGTGCATTTGCCAACCAAGAAGACCTGATGTCTGTCCAGTTGGCCACTCATTTCTTTTCAAAAACTCAGATTCATCAATAGCTCTAGCCACTCAGTCCAGTCCTTTACAGGTTGTCTTCTTGAGAGGTTTTTCAAAAATTGCCACTTACAAAATACCCAATCGGATATTTTTTATAGATCATACTGTCTTTATCCGAATTATAGTGATGTGTGTGGTGTATGAATTTTCAATTTTGCTACAAAAATAAATAAATACAGGGAGGCGTACATGGCATCTAACAAATGTGCAATGTTTGTTCTAGCTGCATCGACCTCCAGTGCCGGGGCCAGCGGGGACGGCGGTGCCACCCAGGAAGCAGACGCGGCAGTTGCAGGGCGTAAGCCAGTAGCATTGGCGGGCGGTGGTAAATCATACTGCTTGCTTATTGACAATTTATAGACTCACTGCAAGGGTGTACACTGTACTGTTGAGACTTGTGAAAAGTTGAAGACCCCCTCTTTACTTAGCATATACATCAGGATTTGAGTAACTAATGGCCTCTTCTATCTTCAACTCAGCAGAGAATGTTTCATGAAGAGGCAGACCTTGATGGGTTGATGGAAAAGTGAAAGAAGGATGGAAGGAGGAAGGACGGGTGAAATGTAATATATGACTGGAAGAAAAGGATGCGTGGGTGAAACAATGCATATACTATAGGTGGCTGATAGGATGCATGGGTGGGCGAAGGATGGATGAAAGATGAAATGATGCCTGCCTGGATGGGTGAAAGTGTATGAGTGAAAGGAATCCTCCGGGGGTTTTGATGGGTCAAAGCAAGGACGCCTTGGTGGTTAAATGATAAATGTATGTTGGTGAAAGGTTTGTTGAGAATGAGACCCATGTTTGGATGGATGGATGGATGGTATTCATAGGTGAAGACTGGATGGAGAGAATGTAAAACCTAAATGGTGACTGAGTAGCAAACCCAAGGGTGAAGAATAAGAAATACTAGGAGAACAATGCAATGATGAATTGAAAAATCCCTGGGAAGAAGAGTAAACAAGGAATGATTTTTTTTATCCAGGATTTTGATTCAAAGGGTTGAGCTGGTATTTCAGACTATTCCCTTGACTCACAGTAGTTTTCAAGTGCAACATATATTATTATGTGCCCACCCATCATCATCAATTGCCTCCCTCCGAGTCCCTAACCATGACATTTCACCAGTGACAGCCATGGGTGAACTATCGGCTGCATGGTTACATCGGCGGCACTGCACTGTTGGCTGTGCAATGTGCGTCTGCCTCAGTTAATGCATAGGCCCTGTAACAAATGTCATGGCATATCGAAAAAAAGATAGTTGTGTTTCCCTTCACTCCCAGTGCCCAATCATTCACTTCCTAGTACATAAGTAACTCCAGTGCATACCTAACTTCCTTGTTCTGTCCCAGTCTTCCATAAAATTTGAAAAAAATACATTCTTTGCATGCACCACTTTCCTCTGGCCAAGTGATGTATTTTATTATTGCTTCCATAACGTATCACATCAAATTTTTCCCTTTCCAAAATTGCTGAATAAAGTGACTCACTACTAGCAAAAGCTTAGGCACTTGATGATGATGATAAGGATCAGTGAAACATCTACCTATCCGGCCTATTCCCTCTAACTTACCTACAGTCGACAAAGTTAATAAATATTTTCCTTACTGCCAAGCAAATCTATTTTATTGGGAACAAGTAATGTCAAATGTGGTGACGGAGGATGGGGCCAGGGAGTAAAGTGGGAATAAAGAGCAGGTGACTTTGCATTTTGTGGATGGGATAGTCTGTAATGAGCTTGGCAAATTCCATATCATGGGCCAGATGTACGACCCTTTTTTGCGCTCACAAACGAGAGATCAGCCCGTTTGCGACCGCAAAAAAGGTTCCTGGCATGTACAAACGCTATTTTGCGACTCTCGCTATTAGGAAGGGGCGTCCCTTCCTGATAGCGAGTCTCAATGCCATGTACAATTGTTTTGCAACTGCATTTGCGGCCGCAAAACACTCGCAGTTTGCCACCTACTTCAAGTAGTTGGTAAACCACTCGAAACAGGGAACACCTTTGTGAGTGTGTGCAAAAATATTTTTTAAGAGCAGGCAGTGGTCCCAGGGACCACTGCCTGCCCTTCAAAAATGAAACTGAAAAGTTTCATTTTTCTTTTTTAAATGCATCCTGTTTTCCTTTAAGGAAAACGGGCTGCATTTTAAAAAAAAAACTGCGTTCTTTAAAAAGCAGTCCCAGACATGGTGGTCTACTGACCCCAGCAGGCCACCATCTCTGGGAGTGCTAGCCATTCCCAATGGGGTCACAAATTGCGCTTCGCAATTCAACGCAATTTGCGACTCACAAAAGTGAATGTTTGTACATCTGGCCCCTCGTTCCTTAATCCTTCCCCTGTACTGAAGTGCATTGCTTTTCCCATGGGCAGACAGGAGAATGTCTGTCTGTATAATTGTCTTTATAATTAGTTAGCGTCACCTCACATGACATATATCATTCATATATTAGTAACTATTCATCCGTCTTGTTGTAGTCAGGGTGAATTTGAGGCATTAAACAGAGCATGGCCATGATAGGAAAAGAGATAATTGTCTAGTGCAGCTGCCCCACCTGCAGACAGTAGCAAAGTAACGCAACACGAGTATGTCTGTCTAGGGCACAAGCTGAGCAGGCATGCCTACATTAATTTAGCTCAACAAGAGAGAGAAGAAGAATACTTGTATTCTCCATAGTGCTTAATGCCTGAAACTCTAATTACATCAAAATCGAATGGGTCGAGGAATAGAGGATACCAGCAAATGTTATTTTCTGCTAGTGCTGCTGTCCCTCCATATAATTTTATGTGTTACTCTTTGGCTGAGTGTTGGTTACAATTTGTCTTTTTTCTTTCTTGATATAGCTACTCCTGCCAATCCATCATCTTCACAACAACCCAACAGGCAGGAGATAGCAGCCAGGACCCAGCAAAGAAAACTGGGAGCCATCAGGACCGAATACCAGCGGCTGGTGGCGCTAAGGGAAGAGAAGGAGGAGGCGGCAGCAGCTGCAGCCTCAAATGCCCTGGGACCCAGCCAGGCAACAGTGTCTCCGGTGATCAGGCAGCCACCCACCACCATTCTACCACTGCTGCTCCCCCCTATAGACTCTATTGAGCCTTTCAGCGCTGCATACTCCAGAGGATGACGTGCCTAGAAGCCAGGATGGAAGAGCGTTTTGACAGATTGGAGAGGAAGCTCCTAACCCGCCGCTAGGCCTCTCTTGCCCCCTTTTTAATCTTTTGTTTCGTGGGTAGGACTTGTTTGGGAGAGGATGGGAATGTGGGAGTTGGGGCCTTTTGGGGTTTTCTCCTATTTATTTATTTGTTATAGACAATTACTTTGTTAGACTTTCTTTCTTTGGACTAAGCTTACTTTGGACATTGGTTTTGGTTAGAGAGAGGAGTGGGCCAGGTGTTGTGGGTTCATTAGTTTATATTTGTTAGGGAAATAATTTGTTTATAGTTGTACATATGATTGAAATCTTTTTTGGGGGGTTACTGTTTTACTTCACACTGCTTCCTTTACTGCAGGCCCGCATCCAGTTTTTTAAATCTGCTGATAGTGTAACAACAACAAATAGTTATGCGGTACCCTCACTTGTCCTATTACTCTCTCCTAGTCTCTGCAGTCTGCAACTAAATTAACCCCTAGGGACTCGGAGGCAGTGTGGGTGTGTGAATTTCCATTGTATATAGATTATTGCAGCTCGACAATGAATCCCACACAGTTCTTCTCTTACCTGTGTTTAGACGAAGCAATGGCTGCATGGTTTCCCAAGGTGCTGTAGTGGTGGTAGTAGACAGTAGCAGCATGCTAGCGTACTAGTCCAAGTCCAAGACCTGGAACGAGCTACCGGCAGACATCAGACGCGCCCCCTCCCTGAACACCTTCAGGAAGACCCTCAATACCTGGCTCTTCGGCTAAACAGATCTGCGGACCCCCCTTCCCTCAGCGCCTTGAGACCCTCACGGGTGAGAAGCGCGCTTACAATTCCCTGATTGATTGATAGTGAAAGCACCAAATCCAGGAGCGAGGTCCCACTCCCTCCTTGCCAAACTCAAACTGCAGGGTGAGGAATATTCATTGCAGGGAACTAATTAAATTAAAATAAAAACTGAGTTAATGCCGTTTTATATGCAAGCTTTAAAAAAAAATGAGACAGTCACCAGAGGGAGACTAGACTACTAGTACACAAGAGAAAGAGAGCCAATAGAGAAAATATGATAAGCAATGCTAAATTTAAATAGTCAGAATGGTGAGCTAGTAAAAGTTACAAAATGAAGTTGACTTGAGCAATAAAGTGGACAAGAGTAACCTTTGTTGCACGCAATACAGTGCCGGAAGGATGATGATGCTGGCAATTATGAATTATGTTCCTTTGAAAAAAAAATGTATATCGAATACTGTGTATGGGTGGGTAATCTAAATTTATATAATATTGCCAGTGTGGGCTAAGCTTAGAGCATCCTCGCCCTGCCTTGAATTGGTGTTGCTTTCACCACATCCACCCCACCAAGTGTGTGATCAATTAGTGGTGTAAATTTAATTTAGTCACACCTCACTAAATCACACAGCCCAGGGAAGAGGGTTAGGGGTTTGATGAATGGTTGGGAAGGGATATTTGAGGTAAAGGTTTGACAAAGACAAACACTACACAAGGATATAATACATCTTGGCAGCCGGCCATCATAAATCTGTTATGGGAGGAAAAGGAAATAGAGGAATGATGATGAGTAGTACAGGTAAACCAAATCAAATTGTTCGTCTGACCCCAGAGAGACCCAAGTTACATTATGTTCTGTTGTACCGAGCTTTGAAAGATTGCAAATACATTTAAAATATCTGTAGGAGTCAAGTAAACAAACATAAACAACACACGCAGTTCTAATGATTAAAGAAAAAAATGATACTGCATTGCCAAATTGGGATATGCATCTGCATTTCTCTTGGACTGTCTGTCAATCTTGGGTGCCTTGTGGATGCGGTTCGGTAAGGTAAGTGTGAGTATGTTATATTGTTTTTCCAGTATGGGGCAGGGTAAAGAGCCTGTAGATTTAAAAAAAGTTATATTGAAGAATCAAGGAGAAAAGTTAAACTGCATAAGGAGTGCAACGAGAAGACTCAGAGGCAGCATGGCTAAATGTCTGTTTCCAGTTACCTTCAGCAACAGGCCCCCCACCCAACCACCACTTAGCTTTGAATTTGAGCCAGACTGCACTGAGCACACACACTCTCAGCAACATAGCATTTTCCCAATCAAGAGTTTTGTAGATTTGCTTTTACCTTTAGGCCACTTCAAAGCTGTCACCAAATTGGTTGGTTTCAGTGAATTTGAAAACTTCCATCTTCTCCTGGTGTCAGTTCACGAAGTAGTCACGCCCATGCCCTGAGTCATTCCATCATCTCTGATTCTCCTGAGTCTGACTCCGAGTATGGTGTCCAACTCCGTACCAACTTTGTCCCGAGTCCTGACTCATATGCAATAGATCGGCTTGTAGTACAATTTTGTTGTTGCACAACAAGAAAGGAAAGATTGAGTTATTTTTTGTGTAGACTAGATCTGTGTTTGCGTTATCTAAGGGACTGGTCAGTTCTGACTCTTTGAGGAGTGTAAAACAGAAGACAATAAAACAAAGCAGTGTGGACTGTGGAGTTGACCCCGTGAAGGAATCTCGCTATCTCTCAAAGGTGAAGGAAAAGAAATAACCCCAGGGGAAAAATATTGATCAGCCTTCGTTAGGCCACCAACATTGTAAATCATCACTAACACATAAAGCGTAGTAGTTACAGATAAACAAACACCCAGTGTCACACTGCCCGCCACCACATGAATCATCTCTTCTCAACAAACATGATTATGACAAATCACAACAAGTTCACAACAAAAAACAATCACTCAGCGTAAAATGCATGCCATTTACCTGTTCTTCTGTTGTGCTCACTGTGATCGATTCATGGTACATTGCAGGATCCAGATCCATTTGTTCACGAAGCAGAGAATTGCCAGTGTAAATTGAATTATAATGTCACTTGTGGGGCAGTCCCTCTAGGGTAGGAAAGGATAGGTAGACACAGCCCAGGGTTGGAGGCAGGCACTCATTTGTTTGTATTCTCCGTCCAATGCCCGGCTTGAGGGAAATGGTGTGGGGGGGAGCTGGGACTTCTTCACTGCACACAGTTCCAACTCCAATTCAGCAATAAAATGTGTCTTTGAGTAAGACGGTGGGGATGAATTGGCCAACCAGACACACACAAATAAAAAAGTAAATAATAATAATGTTCCCTAGTAGCTATATCTTTTCTTTTTGTTGGCGTCAAAGAAAGAAAGCAGATCAGTGATAGACTTGAGACTGAGAAAGAAAGCTCTATGGTTGTTGTTGGCCCAGGCCTAGTAGTCAGGGAAGTAGAGCTTGTCCTCAAACTCTGGTGGTTCGTCCAGAAGTAGGTCATCTAACACACTACTTCCATGACCTGAGTCTCCCTCATCTTCTTCCTGTGGTACTTCAGGTATGGTGTTATCCGGTGGTATAAAGTGCTGATTCATTTTCATCATGGTTAATCTCGCCACATTTTGGGGTGAGAGACTGGCTCTTCACACTGTGACAACGCAACCAGCAGCACTGAAAACACGCACAGCGGAGGCACTGGCCTCAGGGCAAGCCAGATAGTGTATTGCCAGACTGCTGAGCACTGGCCATTGGCACCTCTTCCCATACCAATACACCAATGGGTTTTGATCAAGTTAGACTTCTGTTGCATCATCCAGATAGGTCTGGACCATTCGCTCAATGTTCATTGCTGGTGCTCCACTTTGCTCGACCTCTTTTGCCTTGACCTCTGCACTGGACTTAAGCCCTGCCAGTAGAAAGCACTCAGTTGAAGATTTTGGGGCTGATGCTCCTGGTCTTGTTGATGATGATGTTCTTGTTGTTGGTTTTGGCTGCTGTGAGCCAACAGCACTGCCCTCAGGTTCTGAACTTGAAGGCTGCCCTGGAGGAGTGGGCCTCTAATTCCCTGTCATTCTTTCTCTAGCTCACTGCCTTGCTCAGCTATCCATGTTTTGTATTTTCTGATATCCCTGCCTGAAAAAGGACTGAAAGTGGACAGTAATGGTTTGTACCGTGGATCAAGAATTCTGGCACAGATGTAATGTTTGCAGGACACAATGTCTCTTGCATTAGCAGACACGCGTTGGATTAAGCTCTCCGCCATGTCATACTCATCTTTTGTTTCCTTCACACTTGTGTACATTGCAGACACCTCCTTTAGCTGTTCCTGTAGCATGAGCAACAATGGGATAGCTTGGCCCATGGTTCTGTCCTCTTTGCTGACACCTCAAAAGGAAGCAGCATCTCTGTCAGGCATTTGACTAGACCCCATTGGTCCATCTCAATGATTATGCCTTTCACAGTTGCATTCCTCTTTGCATGAGATATTCATTGATAAATCTGTACTGCTCAAACAGACGTTCAATCATGTAATAAGTTGAGTTCCAGCGTGTTGGCACCTCCAGTATGAGTGCTTTAACTGGCATTCTATTATCGTGGTGAATGACCCTCAGCTGTTTCGGGGCTTTAAATGAATGGCTGAAATGAGTGCAGATTCTTCTGAAGGTGGACAGTAAGTTGCTTACTTAGTCTTCTTTTTTGAGAAAGTCCTGTACAATGATGTTGTAGCAGTGCGCCAAACACAGGACCCTGAAATAACCACCATCGGCTGTGGCCTTAATTCTATTACTGCCATTGTCTGTGGCAACAAATACTATCTTAAGCCCTCTTGGTCGCAGCCATTCAAAGAACTTGTTGTTAAAGTCTTCCAAAATGTTTGCAGCTGTATGGGATTTCTCCACAGTTAACCTGGCTACTGTCGCATGCTTCTGAGCAGCATTAAAAATCTCAGCAGTGTCAACACCTGCAGATATTCTGTCTCTAGTCCCCACAAAAGAGATCCATTGTGCAGTGATGCACATTTAATCATTCGCATGGCAACTGGTCCACGTCTGTTGTCAGGTGGATACTGTGAACAGCACTTCCTGCAAAGCTTGTCCAAGCAATTCCAGCACATCGTGATGTAGCACTGGAACAGCAACTCTGGCAAAATGGGAACCTTCCATTTCGGGCAGATGGCTGCCACAAATTCAAGAAAACCCACCCCTTCCACAAAAGAAAAAGGGAGGAGGTCCAGCTCTAACATTTTAGCCAGCTTTGCATTGTACAATTGTTGGGTGGTTGCGTTAATACTGCCCCTCTGGCCTAAATATGGCAGGAATAATAGCCTGATTTTTTTTTCCTGATGCCACTAATGCAGGTACTTTTTGAGAGCAGACGGTGGTAGGCTCATTGTGCTTTTCAGTGTGGCAGTCACTGTCCTCTGTTGCCTTGGTGTCTCGACCTGAGTCTTGTGCTATTTCAATGTTGCTGATGTGGGCGGTACTACTGCACTACTGGGGAGAGGGCTGCTTTGCGTAACCAAGATGTCTTCCTCTTCTTCACCTACCAACGTGATCGGATCGGATTCCGATTCCCTGCTCAGCCCCTTCACCAATTCAATTATCTTTATTGCATGATTAATTAAAATCTTTGCAGTAGAAAACTACATTCAGAATCGGCCTGTGCAAAAATATGCATGAATTACAGTAAGGTTAATTTAAAAATCATTTAAAAATTGCAAGTAATCATACTATTATGAAAAAAAGTAAAAACATATGAAATTTCATTACTGTGCAAGGTTTAAGATACGGTAAACGAACCTAAAAAGTTCTGAATTAGCGATTGTTAAACAAGATCGATTCCCTGCTCTCTATACCCTGAAACTCATAACAGATCTACAGTAGTGGCGCGGGTTGTCCTCGTATGAAGAATTTGGAACAGTACTTAATAGTTAGGCTTGTTCTACATTTTAGTTGTGGCCTTCTGTAATCGATTTATCAATTAGCGGTTAGATTTAACATAGTTTTCGCTATATTCATGAATCGGACCAGTCTACATGCTAACTGAATGTCACTTCCATCAAGACTGGCTTTTAATGCTTGCCTGCGTGTTTGAATCCGTCTTTGGTTCTAGAGTGGTTTTAATAATAGCCTACGCTCTTTGTCTGGACCCTTACAGCTACACAGTATATGCAAGACGTCCTCTTTACAATCACCATAGATTTTGCAGTTCATTGTTGTTTCTGGACGTTCCCAAGGTGGGAGGTGCTGATTTACTGGTAAGACTTCCATCCTCAATTTCAAGTAGGATTCCTTCACTTTCCTTGAGAACCCTGTTCCCAAGTAAGCTTGTGGCAAAGACCTTGTATAACTCTGGATTATGAACCACCCGTGAGCCCTCTTAGTCAATGTAGCCTTGTCTTCTTCAAGAGATAGTAGCTTTACTGATTTATTGACAAGCTTCTTAAAATTTTTGTGAGGCCCATTAATTTCCCACAGGTCTTGTAGGGCAAGAGAGCTTATTGCCGTTTGGAGGTAGACCATTGCAGGGCTGTCCTTGCACCTTTCCAGCTCTTTCCATAGATATGAGTTCAGGGAACCTGGCTCTGCTCCCTTTATTTTGTGCCAGCATTTGGTGTAGGCACCCTTGCATGCTACTTGCTGTTTTTGGAGGCCAAACTCTAGCCTTAATTGTGCTGGTGAGGTGTACTGTGGGAGGTTAAATATTATTCGTATTGTTTTGGACACTACTTTGTCCAAGGTTGTCTCGTCTCTCCCTCTCATGCTTTCGCTGCCATAAGTGATAGTTGGTAGCAGTTTTGCTCGGAGCACTTCTAGTAGAGGCGTTAGATTTGGACCCGTTATTTTTTGCTTGATGTTTTTTAGTGCAACTGCCAGTGTGGTCCCTCTTGATCTAATCGATGCCTTTTGTTGCCCAAACGACCCCTTTTTATCGAAGATTATGCCCAGGTATTTGTATTCTTTAACCACCTCCAGCTGTTGACCTCGCAGTTCCCATCGAAGTTGGTGTTTTTTTATCCTTTTCGTTTAATATCATCACTTTTGATTTTTCTAAGTTTATCAATTGTCCATTCTTATCTGAGAAACTGCTGGTGGCGCTTATAAGATGTTGCAAGCCGACTGGGGTTCTGCTAATCAGTATTAAATCGTCTGCATACAATAGATTCGAGAGAGTTAGACCTCCCAAATTGGGGGCATGATGGTTGCAGTTGTCAAGCTCTGCTGAAAGATCTGAGAGAAAGAGGTTGAACAAGGTCGGGGCAAGAACACATCCCTGCTTCAGCCCCATTGTGGTCGTTATTTTCCTTGATAGACAGTTGCCTGAGCCTAGTTTTATTTGAATCCATGTATCGGAATGAAGTGAACTTAGCTGATTCAAAAGTTTCGGATTTATGTCCCAGCCGGATAGTTTGGCCCAAAGTTTCCCCCTGTCTGTGCTATCGAAGGCGGACGTATAATCGATAAAACAAACGAATAGTGGCTTTTTGATTTTTATAGTGGCGTCTATTAACAATGAAAGAGTGAGGCTGTTTGTCGGGATCACTGACAGAATATCGACGGACAGAATATCGAGGTACAGGAATATCGAGTCTACAATATCGATGGACAGAATATCGACAGCCTATCTCTTCAATGGTAAGTACAAAAATATCGAAACCAAAATATCGTTGTTTAAAATATCGTTGTTTAAAATATCGTTTTTTTAAATGTCTTAAAAATAATATTAAAATAATTAAATAATAAATATAATTAATAAAAACATAGTTCGAATTATTAAAAAATGTTAAAAACTGATAAATAATAAATGTAATATAAAAAAAATTAAACATACATATTTTTTTTTTATATATATATTATTTATTTATTTTATTTATTGAGTTTTATATAGCGCTGGCTAGACCCGGAGGTATCAGAGCGCTTTACATGAGGAACATGGTTACAAAGTTGCATCAGTTTCTGGAGCTTAGTTACAGGAATTACATGTGTACAAAAGCATAGCATAAACAAGAGGAAAAAAAATAGGCAAGGGGATAGAAGAATAGGGGAGAGAGGGAAGGAATAGGGGAGGTAGGGGAGTATAATGGAGGGATATAATATAACTTAATAATATTAATAAATAATTATTTTATTTAATTATGAAATGTTAGAAACATAAGAAAAGTTATAAATACATATATATATATACATAAACCTGTAATATAAATATAAAAATAAAATATATATATGATAAATTAAAATATTTAAATTAATATTAATTTTTTTTAAAATACTTTACAGTACATTAACTATAAAAGTAGGGAAATGTTGGATAGCATAGGGTATAAAATTACTATTCCCACTACAGAAAGTGCAACAGTAGGGAAAGTGTTGGATAGCAGAGGGGAATAATTTACTATTCCCACTACAGCAAATGCAACAGTAGGGAAAGTGTTGGATAGGGGAGGGGAATAATTTACTATTCCCACTCCAGTGAGTTTAACAGTAGGGAAAGTGTTGGATAGCAGGTGGGTAAAAATTACTATTCCCACTCCAACGAGTTTAACAGTAGGGAAAGTGTTGGATAGCAGGTGGGTAAAAATTACTATTCCCACTCCAACGAGTGTAACAGTAGGGAAAGTGTTGGATAGCGGGGGGTTAAATTTACTATTCCCACTCCAGTGAGTGCAACAGTAGGGAAAGTATTGGATAGCGGTTGGGTAAAAATTACTATTCCCACTCCAACGAGTGTAACAGTAGTGAAAGTTTTAGATAGCGGGTGGGTAAAAATTACTATACCAACTCCAGCGAGTGCAACAGTAGGGAAAGTGTTGGATAGTGGGTAGATAAAAATTACTATTCCCACTCCAGCGAATGCAACAGTAGGGAAAGTGTTGGATAGCGGGTATGTAAAAATTACTATTCCCACTCCAGCGAGTGCAACAGTAGGGAAAGTGCTGGATAGCGGGTATGTAAAAATTACTATTCCCACTCCAGTGAGTGCAGCAGTAGGGAAGGTGTTGGATAGTGGGTGAGTAAAAATTACTATTCCCACTCCAGTAAGTGTAACAGTAGCAAAAGTGTTGGATAGCGGGTGGGAATAAATTACTATTCCCACTCCAGTGAGTGCAACAGTAGGGAAAGTGTTGGATAGCGGGTGGGTAAAAATTACTATTCCCACTCCAGCGAGTGCAACAGTAGGGAAAGTGTTGGATAGCGGGTATTTAAAATTTCTATTCCCACTCCAGTGAGTGCACCAGTAGGGAAAGTGTTGGATAGCGGTGGGTAAAAATTACTATTCCCACTCCAGCAAGTGCAACAGTAGGAAAAATGTTGGATAGCGGGTGGGAATAATTTACTATTCCCACTCCACCAAGTGCAACAGTAGGGAAAGTGTTGGATAGCGGGTGGGAATAATTTACTATTCCCACTCCACTAAGTGTAACAGTAGAGAAAGTGTTGGATAGCGGAGGGGAATAATTTAGTATTCCCACTCCTGCAAAATAATTAACGTTAATTAACAAATAATACATTTTTCAAAAATAATTTACCTCCCACTATATTCCCCTATAAACGTCACCACCAATATTGTAAAATATTACACAATTTACATAATTATTTAACAATTAATTAATTAAGTAATAACAATAAAAAAATAAAATAAAAAATAAAAAAATTAGTTCACACAATTAACACTATAAAATAACTTTAAATATTGTATATAAAATAATAATACAACTTTTATTAAAATTAAATTACTTCCCACCCTACTCCCCTGTCAACACACAACCAAGTCATAAAAAAATTACACAATTAACATATTTACCAATTAATTATTAATAATTAATATCCAATTAATAACTAATTAATAACATTCTTTAACACAATTAACAATATAAAATATGAATTACATAAATATTAATTAATAAAATTATTAATTAATTAATTATGATTAAATTACTTCCCACCCTACTCCCCTATAAAACAACAACCCGCTCCTCAAAAAATTACACAATTAACATATTTACCAACTAATTATCCATTATTAATAACCAATTAATAATTAATAACAAATTAATTAACACAATTGACAATATAAATGATTAAATACAAAAATATTAATTAATAAAATTATTAATTAATTAATTTAAATTAAATTACTTCCCACCCTATTCCCCTATAAACCCACAACCCGCTACGGAACTAAAACACAATATTTTTTTTTTTTTTTTTTTAAATTAATAACTTCTAAAAATTATTATTACATATATTATAATTAAATTACTTCCCACCCTATTCCCCTATAAACCCACAACCCGCTACGGAACTAAAATACGCAAAAATTAATTAACATAAAATTAATTACTTGTAAAAAATTCAAACATACATTACAAAAATAAGCTATACTTTTAACACATACTAACATACAAAACACACACAAAAAAAATCGATATTATTAACAACGATATTTTTACTAACGATATTCCTAACATTGATATTAATTGAAACGATATTTCTTACCTGCATGTCGATATTCTGGTCGACGATATTCTTGATGGTCGATATTCTGTCATATCGATATTTAAACATCGATATAATGGTATATCGATATTTAAACATCGATATTATGTCTGCATACCGTTTGTCGCTGTCCCCGTGCTTTTTTGGAAACTAGTCTGATTGATGGGAATTAATCTTTTCGTTGATGCCCAATCAGTGAGTTCGTCCAATAAGAGACCCGCAAAGTATTTAGCGTCTATATCAATTATTGCTACAAGCCTTTAGTTCTTTGCTTGATTTCTGCTGCCTTTTTTATAAATAGGAGAGATAATTGATCCCTTCCAGGAATCTGGAATTTTTTCTACTCTCAGGATATTTTTAAAGAGGGGCCTTAATTGCTCTGCCCAGTAATTCGGGTCCTGCTTATATAGAATTGGTGGTATTCCATTGGGCCCGGGGGCTCCCTCTTTCCTGCCTTTCATGATTCGGTTCTTGATCTGTTTTGTTGTGCATGGAAAATGGGTCTCCACAACTGGATGCTTTTGGGCTTGCAGACTTTGCTGGGGGACCTCGATGTCTTGGGTAATTTCGTTGGTTTTGTTAAAGTGATGCGACAAGTACTTTGCCCAGGTTTCCTCTGTTATATACGAGTTAATTTCATGAGCCCTTGGATTGTCTAAATTATTCACTGTGTGCCAGAATCTGGCGCTGTTGTTAGATTTAGCATCGTATAATAATTTGGCCCATATCTTCTCTACAGATTCCTGTTTTGTTTGCCAAATGATTTTATTCTTACTGCACTTTAGCTTCCTTAGTGCTATCTGTATACTAATGTCCGGGCCCTTCCGGCGCAGTATGCAAATTGTTCTGTTAATATCCCTTTTTATTTGCCTTAATTTGCAGCTTTGACTTGTTGAAAAATATATTCTTTGATTGTTTTTATGCCCGCTGGATGTTTCTTGCCCGCCC